>PIJE02004798.1:0-22966 GCA_002895965.2 Coryphaenoides rupestris | reverse complement strand
GAGTATTGCTACTCTTACTTGTCACTTTTTACTTTTTACTGTACTTAGGTACTATCTTCTAATTAGGTACTATCTTCTAATTGGTCAGAGTTGTTTTAGAATATATGTTCATAAGAATACTGTATACCTTTTACTGTACATAAGCATTCCATTTTATATAAAGAAAGCAATAAAGAAATCTTGAATATTTGAATCTTGAAAGTAAAACCGCGGCGTGGCTACTCGCGTTCACCGCAGGTCGCCAAAGACGTGTCGGTGCGACTCCACCACGAGCTGGAGAACGTGGAGGAGAAGCGCACCAAGACGGAGGACGAGAACGAGAAACTGAGGCAGAAGCTCATCGAGGTGGAGGTGACCAAGCAGGCCCTGCAGAACGAGCTGGACAAAAACAAAGAGGTGGGGACCAGGGGACTCCAGCCGCCCTAAGCGTTAGAGTTAGCGTTTAAATACAGGTTCACTCCGTTGCATTTCAACGTCATGTTCTTGTTTCCCCCCCGCTAGTCTCAGAAGCGACGAGGAAGCAAAGATGTACAGAAGATGGACAGGAAGTCAGCGCAGACGCCTACTGAGGTGAGACCGGAGGGTTGCTGTGTCCCCTTGTCCCCAAACCCCTGCATCCCGGTTGGTTCTATCTTAGGGCTAGGCGCTATGGAAGGAGTAATATCATGCTTTATGAATGAAAAAAGCTGTTTAGGGTCATTACATTGACGCGTATGGCCATTTAAAGTGAGGCATTGTGACTAAAACTAGTTTTTTCCTTTTCTCTCTGATGTGTCAAACTCATATTTTGATCATTTTAAGGGAATATCTTCTCGTCGTGATTCATTTAGACGATAAAACTGACGAGTTCACGATAAGTCACTATTTTTATTTAATAACGTTACAATACCATTCAAAGACAATAAATTAGGATATTGAATTATCGGCCAGAGAGCCAGACCAGACCAATTTCACTTGACACCCATGATTTAGTTTGACTTTTCATTATCAATGTCATCTATTAAGTGTATTGATTCTTCCCATTCCAAACAGACTAAAGAAAATATGCTATCGACTAAGGTCTTGAGGTTTAAGTTAGGGCCGCACGATTATGGCCAAAATGATAATCACGATTATTTTGATCAATATTGAGATCACGATTATTTATCACGATTATTCATTCATTTTAGGGACAACATTTTTATTGCACTTTCACGTTTAAATGAACAACACTGCTTCCACTTCCATTGTTGTGCTACATTATGTACAAATCTTTGCATCAGACTGGTCCTTATCACAGTGCATCTCGTAGAAGGAAAATATAAATGAAATAGTATCAACACTTTTTACCAAAATTAATTTTTTTAAATTGTATTGCTCTGCGGTGCAGATGATTTGTTCTCGGTTAACATCACTTGCCCTAAATCCCAAAAACTTCCAGACAACGGATGATGATCCTTTTCGAGGGACGAGCTCGAGGGGACGAAGCATTCAATGATTCGTTCGAACGAACGTGATTCTCGCTCGCGGCAGCCCCTCCCCCTCCCTGCTCGCTGCTGATCACTGAGTGAGTCGGACTACGCAGCACGCAGTCGGAGCTCCGCCCAAGCACTGAACGATTCGGTGAACGAATCTTTTTAATGAACTGATTCCAGTGATTCGAGTCACTGAAATGAACTGTTTTGCCATCACTACTACTAATACCGGAGTCGACTGCAGACAGAACTTTTTTGAGGCTGCCGCTGCAGGGTGCATGACACCTCCCATCTCGTTCTCCCCCTGGTGGTTGGCTGACTGTTAGTTGAGGAAGCGCTTGATTTGATATGCAGCAGAGCACGCATTTTAAACGTCAATATCGCTGACGATCATGCTCATTTAATTGTGGCGGCCAAAATCGTGATCGCGATTAAAATTCGATGAATTGTGCAGCCCTAGTTTAAGTACATTTCCAGCAAGGCGGTATAGTTATGTTATCGTGCGGTTCGAGAGATTTGTAGAGATTCATTGAGAAACGTAGCCCGTCGTGAAATGTCCCCTTGATCTGAAGATAGATGGCATTTGGTCTTAACGAGCAAAATCTTCTTTTCACACAACCTTTAATCATTTCACTGCTCAACTCAGCCGGTTAACCATGTTCCCCTTTGCCATATTTTAACTTTGCAGCAGTTGATTACTTACTAAATATTTACTCACTAATATATTAATTATTACTATTACTTGCACTCTTATTTTCTCATTCCTTGCTTTTTACATTGAACTATAACATGCTCGCAGCAAATTTGAGAGTTGTTACTATTGTCCATTTTGCACAAGGTTTTATCCAAAGTGACTTACAGTTAAGAGTCTTTAATGAGCAAGGATGGGGTGGTGTATCTGTCTGAAGGATACCGTCCTAACCGCGACATCACCCGTCCGTTCCTCTTCTTATCTTCTACAGGAGGACAACGAGGACCTCAAGTGCCAGCTAGCCTTCATCAAAGAGGAGGCGGTGCTCATGCGCAAGAAGACGGCCAAGATCGACAAGGAGAAGGACCGCCTGGAGCAGGAGCTGCAGAAGTACCGCTCCTTCTACGGGGACCTGGACAGCCCCCACCCCAAGGGCGAGGCCGGGGGGCCACCCACCACCCGCGAGTCGGAGCTGAAGCTGCGTCTCCGTCTGGTGGAGGAGGAGGCCAACATCCTGGGGAGGAAGATCGTGGAGTTGGAGGTGAGCGCAAAAGGAACGACCTAAGTACTAAAAACTAAATAAATATACGTATATATAAACTGAAGCAACCTAACGAGAGTATGCATTGATAAGCAAAGTGGTAAGCTAGTGACAGACGTCCTGTAAAAAAACCCTCACTAACACGTTTAACGACTTTGCCTCGAGGTGTACTTCACCACCGCTAATGAGTTCCCCCCCCCTCTCAGGTGGAGAACCGGGGCCTGCGCGCCGAGCTGGACGACCTGCGCGGGGAAGGCGAGGGAGGCTCGGGCGGCGGCAGGGGGACGGGCGTCGGGGGCCGGGGCCGGGGCCTGGGGGAGGACCTGACGGAGCTCCGGCAGCAGCTGCAGCTGGTGGAGGACGAGGCGGAGCTGCTGCGGAGGAACCTGGCCGACTCCGAGGACCAGAACAAGAGGGTGACCACCGAGCTCAACAAGTTGCGCTTCAAGGCGGGCACCCACGAGGGGGGGGGGCGGCATGGCGCGGCGGCCGCGGCGTTGGCCCTGGACAGCGCGAAGGCGGAGGCCATCCAGGAGGAGCTGAAGGCGGCCAGGTTGCAGATTAACGACCTCAGTGGCAAGGTACGCCTGGACAGCCGTCCACACACCGACACTAGGGCTGAACAACTCATCTAAATATTATCAAATGCACAATATGGCTGTGGGAGTGTGTGTGTTTGGCGGCTGGCTGGCTTAATCAGCCTCACCTGGCCCAGTTAGAGTCTGGGGGGGGGGGGGGGGGGGCTGCAAGCCTGTGGTGCATTGGCTAATCAGTGCACCACAGGTTAAGTCAACCACCAGCACACACACTCAGATAGCGCTAGCATGCTAGCAGGGTACCATCTGCTCTGACCGCCATTTTACTCAACAAACATCTACAATGAACCAGACTTTCATCACAAACCTGTGGTTTGTGATGAAAAAAATTGTGGTAGGAGAATTGCGACAATAGCCAATCTAAATTGCAGGAGGTGCAATGTTTAATAACCGTAAAAATATGTCAGTGTACATTTCTAACACCTTTATAAATTAAGTACTGTAGTTCTGCAGAGATGCCCTGGCCTACACATTTTTTTTTTGCCTGATGTAAGAAAAAAATGTGTTTGCTTGGTGGAGACCAACAAATGGCACGGCATGATAGATTTTTCGGTGAAAAACAGGAAAAATTACCAACAATTTCGACCGATAAGTGAATTATATCGCAATATATCTGTCAAAATAATCGCAATATGAATTTCGTTTTTTTTTTTTACCATATCGTTCAACCCTAACAGACACACCGCTGAGCTTCACACCACCGGACGAATATTCATTCTCACGCGGACTCACTCACTCATCTAGGCCATTCAAATTGATCAGCTGGAAAGAAAAAAAAACGTAAAAAACATACGCCCTGCAGAGATGGAATAGATAAAGAGACCCCCCCCCCCCCCCCGCAGGCAAACAGACGCTCTGCTCCGCAATGCGCCTCGCGGTACGGAAGTGCTCATTGATTAGCCTGGGAGCGCATTGACAGCAGATGCGCTTCACGCTTATGCTCTGTGCTTCAGGCAGTAAGGCTTTACAATAGAATATAACACTTGTTGTTGTTGTTGTTTGTTGTTGTTGTTGTTGTAAGACAGTTCAAACCCAAGACAAAATGTGAGCCTCTATCGTTATTATTCATGCAATCTCACACTTTTGACACATGGCCCATAATGTATAGTTTCAATAATGACTTTAATAATTTGAATTGAATAATTATGTCCACCTCCAGATTGTTTACAGATTTATTTTTGCGTCTACATTGCTACAACTCTTACTGTGTATATAGACACATTTTCTGTGTGTGTATATATATATAATTACTAATCTAATTCATTTATTATTATATATTATTTATGTATTTTATTTATTTGCCATTTTTTGTATCTCTTTCCGATTTCTACTACTGTCCTGTAGGTGACATCTGAATGCCCTGTCTGGGATTAATAAAGAACTACAGTCTATGATCTACAATGTCTATTAGGGGACCAGGTTCAATGCGGTTTTAATTCTTGAAGTAGCGATTCGATATTTGACGATTAATCAGCGTTTTTTTCCTGTGATACGATTTTGATTTAGTAGCCCATGATCGACATACTGTGTTCCAACCACATATTATGATAGAGTTTAAACATAAGCAAGTCACAAATCCAGGCAACCAGATACATTGATCCAGATTGATGTATCGTGACACCTCTACAATCTATAATAAAGTCCTTATCTTATCCTGCGTTGTCCACCCCTGGCCAGGTGATGCAGCTGCAGTACGAGAATCGCGTGCTGCTGTCCAACATGCAGCGCTACGACCTGGCCTCCCACCTCTCCCTGAGGGGCAGCCCGCGCGACAGCGACGCCGACAGCGACGCAGGGGGCGGGCCCGTCGACGACTCCGCCTCCTCCTCCTCCGCCGCCCGCCTGCTGCCGCCGCACCGCAAGCGCGAGGGTCCCGTGGGCGGGGAGAGCGACTCGGACGAGGTCAGGAACGGGAACAGCGGCGGAGGCGGAGGGGTCGGCCGCTGCCTGACGCCCACCCGGGGTCTGTACACCCCCACGGGCCTCGACGGCGGCACGCTCCCCTCGTCCGCCTCCTCCTCCCCCACCGCCGCCTTCGCCCGCTTCCTGCCCGGGGGCAACGGCGGCGGCATCGGCGGGCGCTGCGGCGTGGGCGGGCTCCACGAGAGGCAGCAGATGATGGCGATCCGCGTGGAGGCGGAGAGGCTGGTGCGCACCATGGACCGCCTCATCGCCGACACGGCCTCCATCATCTCGGACGCGCGGGTCTACGCCGCCGCCCCTGGGGGCGAGACGATGTTCGGTCGGGGGGGCGTGCAGGAGGTGGGAGAGGAGGAGGGGGGGATGGGGCTGGGCCTGGGGATGGGCGGGAGGTTCCGGGAGCACGAGCTGCTGTACCGCATCAACGCCCAGATGAAGGCCTTCCAGAAGGAACTGCAGGCCTTCATCGAACGGCTGGAGCTGCCCAAGCTGGAGGCCAGAGACACGGAGGAGCCGCTCTCGGTGGGTGTTGGGAGAGTCTGTGTGTGTGTGTGTGTGTGTGTGTGTGTGTGTGTATGCTAACATGAGTTCTAATGCGACAGCTTGGGAAGTAAATGTATGTACGGGGTTGTGCACGACGCACGCCTCATAAATTACCTATTTCCGACAGAAAACACGTCGCCCTCCCTGGAGAACGAACGTCGTCATATTTTGTCACGCAATGTGATTGGCTAGTTTTCTGACGTCGTCTTGAAGATTGTGGTTTTCACTTTCACTTCCTTGGTATTTTGGTCTGCAACATAACTTTGCAAAGCAACGTGAAAGGTACATCTGCAGAAGGATAAAGCACGGCTGAAGGATAGCCTGGTTACCATGGAGATGACTGAACCTTTTGTGGAAGCTTAAATTGAAAACACTTTCATTTCTGTCGAGCGACACTTTTCAAAAGTGTCGGGAGCCTTCAGATGCTAACCGCTGTTCTTTACTCAACTTTTTCTCTTGTCTCTCTTCGTCGTTCCGTTCTTCCTCTCTCTAGATGTTCCAGCCCATTATCCTCCTCATCCTCATACTTGTCTTGTTCTCATCACTGTCTTACGCCACCATCTTCAAACTAGTCTTTCTTTTTACCCTTTTCTTCGTCCTGTGATTTCCTGTTTTTGACCTTTTCGTTGTGTTTTCTTTTCTTTTTATAGTTTCATCCTTTGTTTTTGTTTTTGCTCCGTTGACATTCTCGCTCCCCTCCCCCCCCCCCGCCCCCCTCCCCAACACATTCATTGCCATGGTAACCGACAGCACATGGACACTTGCACTGGCTGCAGAGGCATCCCAGGACCCACTGTTAGGTTTCCACATTGACGTCTACATTACCCATCATGCCTTGCGGACCGCTTCGCTCCCTTGGGAAGGTGAGTTTCCAAATTAGCTTTTTAACCTTTGCCGAGTCAGATGAGCCTAATAGTTTGAAAGGCAAAACTCTATATTATTTTGTGAATCTCTTGACTTAACTTTACTAAATTACCTGTTCTCTGTAGGATTGGTTAGCATATGCAAACCAATATGGTGACACCCGTATTCAAATGAGCATTTGAGTTGATATTTGAAACCCTTTAAAACACATAAAACAAAACACCCCCACCTGGTTGGTGTGGGGGTGGTTGGCGGCGAGTGGGAGGGGTCTTTTTGGTCTTCGGGAGCTCCAAATGTTGGGGCGGGGCCGGGGGGGGCCCCTCTGTGGGATTCCCGGCGTGCCCCCCCTGGTCGGAGTTAGAAATACTCAGTAATTGATGGCGTGTTGGGTGAATGGTGACAAGTGTCTTCCAGACACTGCAGCGTCACAGCAGCGATGTCTTCGGGAACACGGTCACCTGCGCACACGTGCAGTGGTGCCACGGAGTCATCCGGCATGTCTCCATATACTGTCAGTATGTCTCCATATACCCTCCCACTGCTCTGGGACAGCCTTTCATTTACTGCTATAGTGTTACGTTATTATCTGTTGCTATTAACAAGCGTGGTATCCTCTTAAATGTTCACATGATAAAAGTTTTTTTATTTAAAATACACCAATTCGGTTGTATTTCAACATGTGCATTTGACCATTAATTCATAAAATTCATAGGCCTATAGGTTTTATAAAGACCATTGTTAGTTAATGTAACATGCATGCTCAATGCAAATGAAATGAACAAGTGCTTTTTGTTTATATGTGTTGATCAATATTTATGGGGTAGTCGTTATTCTACAGTGACAGTCTGTTGATGATGGCGGCATCTGTAGTGCAGTCTTTCCGTGCTGGGAGACAGTCGCCGTTAAATAAAGATTATCGACTGGGACATTATTATTCATAGTGTCACATACATCAACCTGGTGGCATCCCTCGGAAAAATGAATTGCATCTCAGGCTGGTCACATGGCCGAAACCTGCCCCAGCATCCGAAAGCGGAGTAGCAACAGAGACACTGATTGGATGAGAGAGCCCCCCCGCAGCTCAAATAGCTATGCAAACACTTTCTCTCTCTCTCTCTCTCTCTCTCTCTCTCTCTCTCTCTTTCTCTCCCTCCCTCTCTCTCTCTCTCTCTCTCTCTCTCCCCCCCTCCCTTCCTCTCTCTCTCACTCTCCTAGTAATTATAGCCAGGATGTTGGTGACGACAGTTGTCCCATCGAGACTTCAAATGCTGGAATAAATTTGACATTATGACACTCGATCCCCGGGGGGCACCAACCAATGACGAGCCCCCCCCCCCCCCCCCCCTGCGTAAACACTGCGCCGCGGCGGTATAAATGCGCGGGTCCTCCCCCCTCGTTGGAACACAAGTTGTTTACTCCCTCTTACTCAACAACAGCAATCTTGCTCCGTACTTAAGGGTGTCCTCTTTTAAAAAATCCAACTTTACGTACAGTAACGTGAAAGGGCTACAAGACCATCCCAGTAGGAGAGAGTCGGCGGCCAGCGCAGCAGAGCATCACTTGCTGGGAGAGAGCGTCGCGAACTTCGGGGACGAAATAACGGAAATACGCGCGAATTTTTATTTTGTATTTTTATTTCTTTTTTACAAGGTAAGGATTCACGGAGTTAGCGGACGTTTATTTCACATTTTGAGCGCTAAAATGCAAGAGGGATTTGATTGGCATTTAGCAGAATAGATCGTGGGGGGGAAACACGTGTGGCTTTGGCGGGAGAAAATAAATACGCATTATCGGATTTATATTTGAAGTTGTTTAGCGACAGTTGTTCTATTTCATTATTATTATTATTATTATTATTATATTATGCATTATAGTGCCATTATATTATTTATTATTTTATTTTGTCCTTTCATTTCCTCACAACAATAGCGTGTGGCTCAGGCCAATAGCGACAGGACAGAAACAAGAAGTGTATAAATAAACGACATCATCACCCGCGGGATGTCGTTGGCTTCGCAGGGCGCATGTTTGGGCCTCCGCCCCCCCCCCCCCCCCCCCCCCCACACACACACACACACACACACAAAGAACATGGGGGGCCCCCCCAGAGTCTAGGATCGCCACTGGCTCCGTGTAAGCCTACTGTGTGTCCGTTCAGACGTTTTTATTTTTATTTTTTTTACCAACAATTGATTGGCCAACATTTAAGATCAATCAAAATACTTAATTGTGCGGCAGCCGTTATTACATAATGAATACGTTACCACGTGGCCACGTTGACGCCGAGATTGTCGTCGTTTGTCGCTAATCGATCCCAAACGATTATTTTCTTTTTTTTTCTTTAAGACCGCATACCGTCGCCACAGGAATGTGACATCTGCCGCGAATGACGTCGGGAACGTCGTCGAGTGACGTCCCGGACGTCGTCGAGTGAACGTCCGACGTACATTCTCTCTCGAGTTCCTCCGCCGAATTCTGGACGCGTGACGCGCTCGCGGGTCAAAGAGTGTCGGCGGGGTCAGGCGCGAGGGCACCGCGGTCAAGAGGCTAAGCGGCCGCGCACGTCACCGCGACCGTCACGCGGGGCTCTCTGTCCGTCCGTCCGTCCTGTCCGCCTGTCCGTCCGCACGTGACCCGCGGAGGACGGAAGCAACACGTCGGACGGCGCGCGCAGTAAATTTTAGGCGCAAGAATGTGTGTAACAGGGCGGGCCAGGCGGGACGCTAAAAATACGCGACCTTGGCCATGAACGGGATGGACGCATTCTGAACGGGACATCCTGTTACACCTTTTTCACGAAATAAAGCCGACGTGTGTGATCATGAAATAAAAAGAAATCAAATAAATGAAAGCGTTTTTTTTCTACATGCCAATCATAACAATCATAATCAAATCTTTTTTAACGAACCGTTCTCTGTTTTCTCTTTCCAGCGTCCCCGAATTCATCATCCAAACACCCGCCCTTACCTCTCCGAGAGAGAGAGAGACACAGTGAGAGAGAGAGAGAGAGAAAGAGGAAGTTGCCCATCTGAACCCGGAGGGGGGGGGGCCTCTCGCCAATCCATCGGGGGACTGTGTCATGGCGGCCATCGACCTGCGGCGCGGCCTGGAGCACGGCGGGCGCGGCTGGGGCCAGGAGGCGCGTCGACCTGGCCGACGGCTTCGACTCGGAGATGCAGGAGTGGGAGGACCAGCTGCAGGACATGCAGAAGAGATCGAGGAGGTGAGAACTAGGAGTAGAACGAGAAGAAGAAGACGAATTGAGTTGAGAGAAGAGAGAAGCCGCAGCCGCTGCACTGCACCGCACCGCACCGCACCGCGCCACACCTGACCCGAAACCAGTCAACACAAAAAGTTAAACTGGTTACTAGTTAAACCCAAACTTAATTCTAACACAAACAGTCCGTCGTGATAATACAAGGATAGTCAGGGCAATGCAGGATCTATCTTTATAGTCCTTGTTGACGTTCAGAATCGTGGGGAAACCCAGTGCTGTGTACTCGATCTGTGTGTCTTGCGAGTGTGTGCGTGTGTGTATGAGGTGTGTGCGCAGGCCATGCGTGCGTGTGTGTGGTGTGTGTGTGTGTTTGTTTGTGTGTACGTGCTCTGTAATAACCTTTTGGCAGCACACTCGGTCTGCTGAGCGACTGCAGCAGTGATGAGGACAAATGCTAACAAGCGAATTAAAACGGGATGTGCTGAAAGAGCCCGTTCGACAGACTCATCAAAACAAGCCACACGAAACGCACACACACACACACACACGTGTTCATCCGTGCACACACACACACAACCGTGAAAGAGGATCCCGATGAAAGGCACTAAAGTTCACACCGAGGGGAACATCTCATCATCTCAGCCAGTTATGTATGCAATCGTTCACCTAAAGATAACCCATGCCCACGTGTTTTACGACCATAATATGGGAGTCTCCCAGCGAGCGCACTATAGCCTCCATCACATCGCGTACCATGGAACAGATTTGGGTTGATTTGACAGTTAATGCCTTTTTTTTTATGATGGACTTGTTGATTTATTTTGTTGTTTTATTTTCTGTCCCGCCTTTCAGCTGTACAATGAAGTCCAGGCACGCCGGGGAGGTAACGACATCCCGACGGACAAGCAGAAGACCAACGGCGGCGCCCTGCATTTTGACGGCCTGGGTCGCCACGGCAACGGCTTCCAGGGCAACCCGGTCGTCGCGGTGACCGCCCCGAAGCACCACGGCGGCGGTGGAGTCAGCGGCTTCGGCGGCGGCGGCGGAGTCAGCGGCTTCGGCTGTGGCTACGGCTCTGGCGGCTACGGCTACCCGGCGGGCGGCCAGAACGCCGGCTACGGCTACAACAGCGGCGTGGGCGACGGAGATCGGAGGACCTGCTGCAGGACTACCTGGGGCAGGGCAAAGACGGGAAGAGGCGGAACAACGGAGCTCGGCACGTGGTGAGTTCTGGCCCGGTCCTTGACCGGTTCTAGTCACCAGCACACCCCTACCCCCCCCCCCCACCCCCCTCTGTACCGAACACGTTGTCTTGGTATGTGCGGACGTGAGGGAAATGTGAAGCGGCGAAGGTGAGGTGACTCAAGCCAGAGTCTTTGAGTCACTGGCGTATTGAATTACCCGGAGCGAGCTGGTTCCCCTCAGTCTGGTGGCGGGAGCAAAAGGGAAGGGGGCGGTGGGGGGGAACGGGTTACCAGATATCGCTCTCCTGCTGTGGTCTTTCTTACGCCCCCCCACCACCACCTACCACCGTCCTCGCTGGAGACATTTAATACACATTTCCGAAGTAGCCCATGTACCCGCTCCGAGGAAAACCAATATGGAAGTCCTATAATATGCCATTGGCTCTTGAGGGAGAGAAAAACTGAATCATATTGTATTGAATTCTGGACTTGAGAAGGGATCTAATGACAAGTCACAATGAGAAAGCCGCCTGGGGCGTCCCAAACGATTTTGCAATCAATCAAATGTCAATAATTTTGTAATATCGCTGTTGTTGTTTTTCCTTCTCCAGCACTTCAATGACACCATCGATGTGAGCCGCGACCTCCCCAAACACCAGGGCGAGGCCAAGAGCAGGTAAACCATGGGAGCGCGTTCACACAAAGCACTGAATGGATCCTCACACTGAGATCGATTGATTGTTGACATTTTTGTTTGTTTCCGCGGCAACAGGAATTGCCACCAATGCTCTTCAGGCAGCGTGGAGGAAACGGAGAACCGAAAGAACCGGATGTCCCAAAGCAAAAGCGGTGCCCCCAAGGAGAGCAGCGGGGCCAAGCCCCCCCTCCGGCAGAGAGACCCCTCCCCCGCCGCCGTCGGGGCCCGCTCCGCCTCCTCCCAGCAGCAGCACGCCGGCATGCACGGCGACTCCCCCGCCCTGGACAGGAAGTGCAGCAGCAGCCCCTCCGTGCTACGCAAGTTCGGTGCCATGCTGCAGGAGAACGAGGGCAAGACGCTCACCGACGCCGGCGTGGTCACTCACCCGGACCCCCCCTCCCCCTGGACACGCCCAAAGTCTCCACCCCCGGCTGTCAACGCAGGGCCCAGGGCCCGATCGCGACTGCACCCCCTGCTGGCCGGGAGTCGGAGCCGGGCCAAAGGAGGGCCCAGGTGGTGGCCGGGAGCCCCAGGCCCAGACCCAGGGCCGACAGCGGCTCGGAGAGAGACGGCCGCAGGGGGTGCGCCCCTGCTCCCCGCTACGGTGAGCAGCCCAGAGGGGACTACAAGGCGCTGAGCGGGGCCCAGAGGACCCAGCACCACCAGAGGGCCCAGGGAGAGGGGACGTGCGACGGGCTCATAGAGCTGCTGGACATGCTGGACATTCAACACGAGTACAGCCCCGCCCCCCGAGGAGGACGCGCCCCTTACAGACAAGACCCCCGGCAGGTGAGGCTAACGGCGCTACCTCCATCCACACACACACACACACACACACACACATGCTCATACAGTGTTGATCTGAAATCCTACAAAGGTAAAATTAAACTGAATGTGAATGTCTCTCTCTCTCTCTCTCTCTCTCTCTCTCTCTCTCTCTCTCTCTCCCTCTCCCTCTCTCTCCAGATCAACCCCGCTGAGTCATCCACCGCAACACACACAAACAGTTTCTCCCGGCCCGCCCGGCCAGCCAACCAGCGGCCTCCGTCCAGATGGGCTGGCCGCACCCCCACGGCCAGGATCACCGCCCCCTCCGGCCGCGATGTACCGCCCCCGAGTCCGCTGGCCCGCCCGCCAGCCCCATGACTCGCACCCCGAGTCCCGCCCGCAACACAAGGCTCCGCCCATCTGCTATTCGCTTCATACCGAGACTGTCATCATGTGAGAATTTGGGCCCCACCACCCCACCCCCGAAAAGCCCGCCTCCTCCACCCTGTGTAAATAGACTGTTCTTCTGAGAAAAAGTGCTTTACGGGATTTTTATAAAAATACATTAAATACTTCACCTGCGTATGCCAATGCCCATTGCCCAGGACAGGAAGCATCGAATACATTCTCCAGTGTTGCTGTGGCGTTTTTACTTCTACTTTTTCGTTTTTGTTTTCCTGTGCCAAAAAATCTAATGTCTCACCTCCTATTATTTCTTTCCTCCTGTTTTTTCCATTCTTTTCGGGTTTTTTTGTATTGAATTTCAAGTGGTTATTATTATTATTATTATGTGTAATGTATTCAGCATGCTCGCCTCTCGTCGGAGGGTGCATGCTCCGGTGTTTAACCTCATCCTCGTGGTCGGCCACTTTTGGGCTAGCATTGGGAGCGGACGAAGTTGCGCCCGTTTGCGATCTGTCCAAGCGGCATCAACACGCTAACTGTCTATTGTGTGCTTTACTGTACCATATTATAAAAAAGGAAACATAATTCAGAGTGTCGCCACGACCGTCCGTGACGAAATAAGTATGACGAGCCTTTTAATGTACATATACATTTTTTTCTTTTATCTTTCCCCTTTCTTGATAATAAACATAAAATGTGCTTTGACATGAGGCGTCCGTTCTATCCGCCTGACGATTTGGGGGGGGGGGGGGGGGTCCTAGAAGGGTGCTTTTGTTTGATATAAGAGGGTTTGTATTTCAAGGGCCGGCTGACAATTTAGTGCATGTCATGCCTATGGACATTTGAAACCACTTCCCGCTTCCCCCCCCCCCCCTCCTGCATTGCAGAAGCACGACTCGCACGCCACACCTCAACCTAAATCAACCTGTCTGTGGCATGCCCCTCCCCCCCTCCCCACCCACCCACCCACCCACCCTCTTAGCTAATTAGACACCACCAGCTAATTAGACAGCACACACACATTCACTGGTGATGTCCTTCCATCTATAACTGCAGACACACATAATTGATGATCATGCGCTGAGTTCTGCCTCTACTTGTTGTAGTATAAACATCCTACTGCAGCAACCGGTCCGTCCCTATGCAGTCAATCCACTGTGTCTCGTCCTCGGCTAACGTCCTTAGCTCCTTAGCTCCCTGATGTAAGCGTTCCTAGTCCCTGCGTCGTTGAGGTCCGTTCGCAGCACACTGAGCGGGTTGGCACAGTGGCTTGGTCCTCTTCGAGCTTTGCACTTGTTTGCTCCTGTGACGGCAAATTACAAGGTTCCCCGCGCAGGCGTATCTTGAGGCATCTCGAAGTACATGGACCATCTCGGCTGGGACCAGCTCTGGTGGACAATGGCGTGGTGTTACACATCTTTGTGTCTGTGAGACACACACATTCTCACCTGAAAAGGTTCTCTCCGTCTTGGCAAAGGATCACGCAGACTTAAGTGTGAGTCCAGAGAGAAGAGGGGATGTCAGTATATTGTTTGCTTTGCTTTACCCGCCGCCCCGCGTTTCGCGCCTCATAAAAAGCGCGTGGATAACCTAACCTTGGCGGCCCTTTGCGCAGGTCACGTGCACACGTACTGTACGTGCACACACACACACACACACACGCACGCCTAGACCCCCTAGCTAGCTACATACAAATACAGGCCCAAAAATGTTGCCCATGCCCAATAAACTGCATCTCCTAGCGATATGTACTCAAAACATATATGGTATATATATATTTTTTTGGTTGGTATTTGTCATTCACACACACACACACACACACATAAAAGACGCGCATGCTAAAACATGGCCAACGGGACGGTTCACACGCTCACACTTGACTGGTGTGTCAAGTGTTGTACGGGGGATTAGCTGTGAAATGTCATGTAGTGAGTGTGCGGAGGGGGGGAGGGAGGGGGGGGGGGGGGAGGGGAGGGGTGTACAAAAGTCCCTTGGCCCCAGGGTGCTGCAGGCCTGTCACCCAAGCTCCCTGCGCTATGCGGGTCCTCGGACGCAAATAGCAAGCGTGACGCCGTTTTGGTGCCAGAAATCTTAGCCTGCTATCCGGGGTGTCCATAAATAAGGGGTGAAAAGTGTGTGTGTGTGTGTGTGTGTGTGTGTGTATGTTCTACCGAATTCTAGCTGCCTCTTCTTCTTGCTACCGATTGCACTCATCCTCGAATGAGTCATACTCATAGTCATACTCATACTCATACATTCATTTTTATTTTAATATTCATTGTTCACCACATGCACTTTCTCTCTCTCTCTCTATCTCGCTCTCTCGCTCTCCCTCTCTCTTTCTCTCTCTCTCTCTCTCTCCCCATAACAATTAAAATAAAGTACAGCATACGATACAAAATAATAAATGATAACATTTGTAAATATATCGTCTACAATTACAAAGCAATGACAATGTAAGGGTGTACAGCAAAAAAAGAAGAAAGAAAAAGTAAGACTATAATATTAGATAATGAGGTAATGGTCCGCATAGGGTTGAGTTACAGTAATCAAACTATTTCCTGGGATGAGGCCATAGAATGACTTCTCTCTCTCTCCCTCTCCCTCTGCCTCTCTCTCTCTCCTCTCTCTCCCTCTGCCGCTCGGTCTCTCTCGCTCCTCTCTCTCTCTCTCTGGATGTTTGAGAGAGGCTATCTTACAGGCTGGCACCTCGGTAAGCTGCACACTGGGGAATTTTAACGAGGCATCCTGTTGGACATCTATCCGGGTCCTCGCCCAGCGCCATTGTTTTCCAAGATATTAACAGCAAAATATATAATGTTTATTTTTGCTAGTCTCTCTCTCTCTCTCTCTCTCTCTCTCTCTCTCTCTCTCTCTCTCTCTCTCTCTCTCTCTCTCTCTCTCTCTCTCTCTTCTCTCTCTCTCTCTCTCTCTCTCCCGTTTCCAAGAAACACACCCAGTGCTTGGCACCACTTGTCCCCAACAGGCTGTTCATACAAGAAGACACAGAGTGATAGAGAGAAAGAGAGAGAGTGGGGGGGGGATAGAGAGAGAGAGAGAGAGAGAGAGAGAGAGAGAGAGAGGGATGGGGTGAATAGAGAGTGAGAGAGAGGGAGAGAGAGAGAGAGAGATCGGGCGAAAGAGAACCATTGGCAGAGAGAGAGAGAGACGGAAGGGAGAGAGAGAAGTGTTAAATGGAGGCAGTGAAGAAAGAACCATGCAAGACAGCCAGGCGGTAACCATGGCTCCCGGTGACATCACCAAGTCCTCCGCCACACCCACACCACCCCAGTGAGCAGGGACTCAGGGAGTCAATGTGCACTTCCTCTGTTAACGGCGTGACCATGCATAGGCACACACACACACACACACACACACACACACACACACACACACACACAAAGGACATGTGGTCATATATAAACACGGTGATAATTCTCGACAAGTATGTGGACATGCAGAGAACACATACACGCACACGAACACGCAAACGCTTACACACAAAGCTAGTCGGAAGTTGGAACAGGTGCATGAAGACCTCAGTAAACATAGTTACACGTAAACATATTATGCAACTAAGGTAGTTATAACACGTGTTGCCGTCTTAAAGGCACCATCCAAACAAGCTAGGCATGTACACAAGCGAGTATATATTCAAGATTCAATGGCAGGCTGGAAATATACCCTGGTCAGCAGAGAGAGAGCAACACACGTGTGAACGACCAATCAGAGACCCGGGTCTGGAAGGACCCATGGAAGAGGGTATCGATGAACCGCCTCACAGCTGGAAGGTGCCAGCAGGTGCCTGGTATTGGTATCTGTTCTCCACACACCCCCACCCACTCACACCCCCACCCCCACCCACTCACACCCCCACCCACTCACTCACACCCCCACCCACCCACACACCCCTCAGTGAAGAACAACTTGCTATTAGTGACACATTGACCTTTGTGTGGTGAATTATGGTTTGAAAAGGGCTCGTGGACCCGTCTTAAGATGAGCAATGGTGTAAAAACCGACATGGGTGAACACCCACAAATCTGCCCACCTACAGTCTGAGATTTTAATGCTTCTTTAATCCAAGTCCAATGAGTAATGATTCAATTGTACCGGCTACTAACAAGGCGGCATCGTGGATACACTTACGGATATTTCCTATCCCCCTTCTCATCACTCATTACTGTCTTACAAAAACGAGCTACAATTTCTGAAGACTGCAGGTGAAGAGGTCCTGAGTTGCCGTGGTTATCTTCACGCAACAAGAGTGTTGTGTTTATATTTTTATTTGAGTATATATTGTGGCAGCAGTGTGTGGACCAGTTGGAATAAAGCAGACAGAACCAGGCAGGGTTACAGCATAATACACTTTTTACATTTTATTACCAAAAAAATCCAGGAAAAGGCAGGGGAACAAAATGTAAGTTAAATCACCTTCGTTTAGTCCACAATTAAGTCCATAGTGCAAAACAGGGTGCCCAGAGACCGCTTACCCTGAGACTGGCCCAGTGGACCGTCCTGGTCTCCACTGTCCTCTCCCCAAGCCAGTCTCAGGGTAAGCGACCTCTGGTCATCCTGTGTGATTGTTTGAAGATTGGGAAGTTTATTTTGGACGGTTATTGGGAGGAAGCATGGACTGTTTTATGGACTAAGAGATAAGATCTCAGTTTGTTATGCTGTAACCCTGGTGTCTGGTTTATTCCACCTGGTCCACCCACTACACTGTCTCGCAAGGCCGGACTGCCACAATATATTCCTTATATATGTGTCACGATTGCATTACATATGGATGTTCATAACAACGAGACAATTACCCAGGAGTGAACCTGCAAAGATGTGTGACGGAAATGGGCCGGTATTGTTTTCGTCAGCTTTAATGATCTATAAGAAATGTGAATCCGGTATGTAGGACCACCACACTGTTCAATGGAAATATACCCTGGTCAGCAGAGAGAGAGCAACACACGTGTGAACGACCAATCAGAGACCCGGGTTTGGAAGGACCCATGGAAGAGGGTATCGATGAACCGCCTCACAGCTGGAAGCTGCCAGCAGGTGTCTGGTATTGGTATCTGTTCTCCACACACCCCCACCCACTCACACTCACACCCCCACCCACTCACACCCCCACCCACTCACACACCCCTCAGTGAAGAACAACTTGCTATTAGTGACACATTGACCTTTGTGTGGTGAATTATGGATGGAAAAGGGCTCGTGGACCCGTCTTAAGATGAGAAATGGTGTAAAAACCGACATGTGTGAACACCCACAAATCTGCCACAAGTCTTTCAGTCTGAATTTTAATGCTTCTTTAATCCAAGTCCAATGAGTAATGATTCAATTGTTCCGGCTACTAACAAGGCGGCATCGTGGATACACTTACGGATATTTCCTATCCCCCTTCTCATCACTCATTACTGTCTTACAAAGACTAGCTACAATTTCTGAAGACTGCAGAAATCTCCTTTGGCTGACGACTTACTGGCTTAATACAACAGTTTTAGTTTCTTTAAATGTGTTTTGTTGACGAAGGTGGTGCAAATATATGCAGTACTTTCTGTCTCTGAACATTTCATTCCATGATATTTCACACATTCGAGGGCATCACCCATCACCCTCCACCCTCCACCCTCCACCCGCTAACCACCATCACCTCTC
Source organism: Coryphaenoides rupestris (assembly GCA_002895965.2). NCBI lineage: Eukaryota > Metazoa > Chordata > Actinopteri > Gadiformes > Macrouridae > Coryphaenoides > Coryphaenoides rupestris. The sequence goes on along the minus strand of PIJE02004798.1, from coordinate 4,425 downwards.
ATAACTGCATTAGGAACTTGTTGTGTTGTTGTTATCGAGCGACGGGCTGCACCCAATGGTGTGGGTGGGTGGGTAGGGTTGCCAGGCAGACCCCCCCCAGAGGCCCCGGGGCCCAGGGTCTCTGTGTGCAGACATGTTAAGACAGCGTGTCCGGGGGGCCTGAATAAGCCTCGAGTGGCGGAGGTGCCAACCGCGTGGTTCCGGCCGGTGGTCCAACGGAAGCACGTGAGAATCTCTCTCTCCACCCCCCCCCCCCCAACCCCCCGCCCCCCTCCCTCAGCACGCACGGCTGTCCTCTCTTATCCCGCCCCCCCCCCCCCCCCCCCCCACCACACACACACACACACACAGCACACACACACCTGTCCTCCTTCTTCCAGTGTCTTCCTCTCTCCCCCTCCCCCGCCCCCTTCCCTCCCCCACCCCCCCCCACCCCCCTCCCCGGTCCCCCTGGCCTGCTGAACCCCTCATTCATTGGGGTATGGCTTAGGATGAAAGCCCTGTGTGTGTGTGTGTGTGTGTGTGCGTGCGTGGGTGTGTGTGTGTGTGTGTGTGTGTGTGTGTGTGTGTGTGTGTGTGTGTGTGTGTGTGTGTGTGTGTGTGTGTGTGTGTGTGTCTGTGTGTGTGTTTGTGTGTGTGTGTGGTGTGTGTGGGAATGGACCGAAAGGACCACCCTCAGAGGTTAAGCAGAATAGGAATTCAAAGTCTTTCACTGAACTGTTGTCCAGAGTCCCCCACACCCCTGACCCACCCACCCCTCCAGCACCCCAATGCCCTGTTAAAGTTGAAGCGTCCCTGTACGACTCGTCCCTGTACGACTTAAAGCAGCGGGCATTTCAGACGGCGTTCAAGCTGGAAGCACGTGTTTGCATTTCTGTTTTCATTTTAAAGGGATGTCCCCCCCCCCCCGCTGACATCCACCTGCGCCCACCATGTGAGCGCGGTCTCAGGTTCTGTAAACACGTTGCAATCGGACGCCGCCATTTAAAAGGGGAATTTCCTTTTCTTCTGGAGTTTGCACTCAGAACGGCACTTCTGCTCTTATCCCAGCTATTACGCAGGCAACCTCGCAATTATGTAACTTGTTCTATTAATTATTAATGCTTGAAACCTGTTCTATTCTCATTTTTATGCACCACAGCGATATATCACTGTCTCTTTCTACAAATGTACGCATTACGTACGTCGCTTTGGATAAATGCCCTAAATGCAATTGTAAATGTAAGTGAGTCATTTTCACACCCACTCAGACTTTTGTGCGCATATTCATGTTCATCGGCATAGCAGTAAAATGAGCCCACAATCTGCCCACAAAAGACTTATTGATGTAGTGTAGTGCACATTGAAAAGAGTCAAAATGTTACCTCAGTTGACTATATTTACTAGAACCTTGATGCCAAGCATTGCTTGATTGTCCGTCAATAGATTGTCCTGTTCTCATCTACATCTGCTGTTTGTTTGAGTAGAACCTATGGCCTATGGTTGAACCGAAAACCCAGCAATATTCCTGTGAGTTTAGGTTTAACAAAATGACAACAGTTCAGTGCCATTGTCCCAACTCATCTCACACCAATTATGTCTCTAGTATGTTTGGGGGATATCAATATGTACTGTGTAGATATATTTGGGGCAACGCACACTTGTAGAAACACTACGACACACAGGTTATTGAAATTGTCTTCACTTTGTATGTCGTCCAGACATCCACACACAAGGTGCGGACTGTTAGCCTGCAGCTAGTATAGCACAGCCAGCCAGACTTCTATCTTGGGCCGCCTGTCTGGCAGTGGGCCTGTATCCACTACCACCCCCCCCCCACGTCCCACCCAGTAGAGAAGACCATCTCAAATGCCCTTGGTGACGATGGCGAGGAAAGATTCACGATTCAAGGTTCTTTACGAACTTTAATGGCCACATACACGTGCAGGATTTGCAGTGAATGTGGAACAGAACAAATACAAACAACCAGATAATCAATGATGATGCTGCTGAGAGTCTCTGATGGGACCGGTGGACGAGAGGACAATCGAGAAGGGTGCAGGAGAATGTCAACGCTCTCCATTAAAATAGAACGAGGGCCCAAAAACCGTCACTTTGAAAGTGGACCCGTCGACGGGGGGCCTCGGCTTTCAAAATAAGAGCGGTGCCGGGGGGGGGGGGGGGGTGCGATGAGTTGGTCGCTTCCCAGCAGATGTGACTTCGGTGGAGCCACTTCGGGGACTGTAGAGCAGGCATTTTACATCATTCATCAGGCATCGAACACCGAACACATTTTAAACACAAGATGACCGCTCTGCTACCTGTTTGCAACTGAACCAAGACATCGCTACGTAAACAAACAAGGCCACAGCAAATAATTTACATTTAGATATACATTTAGGGCATTTGGCGGACGCTTTTATCCAAAGCGACTGACAAAGAGTACCTTTGTAGAAGGAGACAGCAATATATCACTGGGTTGTGGTACATAAAGATAAGAATAGAGCAGGTTTCAAGCATTCATAGTTGTGAATCTAATAGAACGAGTTTCATAATTGCTAGGTTGTCTGCATAATAGCTGGGATAAGAGCAGACGTGCCATTCTGAGTGCATTGCCAACATCTAAGAACACACAATATGCTAAACAATGCTAAGTACTATTAATAAGGCAACAGCCTCAGACGTGAGAGGAGGTTTAAAGCGTTGGGGTGGGTCATTGGGTTTTCGGTGGCAGCTCTCAGCAGAAGCCAGGGAGTCAGGGAGGAGAGAGAGAGAGAGAGAGAGAGAGAGGGAGAGAGAGACAGATGTGTCGTCTCTCAGGGTCTCAGCTCCAAAGCGGGGTGGGGTTGGGGGGGGGGGGGGGGGGATGACAGGCCGGTATGACACCAGTGGGATTGTAACGGGACCAAAAGCTAACGGAGATGACAAGTATGTGACAGCCCCGCTCCCAATGTTTCTATGTAGCTCACCGGGCGCCGCCGGCACTGAGAGCGCAAATCCTTTTGGGGTTCTTGGCATTGATGATAACTCATGCATTAATTTATAATTTATGATTCGGAGCATTATTATCATGATAGAAGATGGATCAAGTATGGATGTATTGACTCATTGATATATTTAGAAATGTCATAATGACTTTCAAGTCACACTGTCTTTCAAGGTCAAAAAAAGATCATATTTCTATATATCGATAGTCAATAATTACATAACACACGTAAAGGCCTCCATATTGTCTCTGTGATCTCCGTCTCGCTCGTGGTGACGTTATGTAATTGCACAAGACTATATTTCCATGTGCAAGCACACAGAAAGAACATATAGGCTTTCACTTTGGTTCGACGAGTTAAGAGATGGCCGGCGTCCAGGAGGAGAAAGACGAGACGAGAACGCTGCAGGCGGCCACTGCCACCGCTAGCAGCAGCAGCAGCAGCAGCAGCATGGGTGGAACGTTACCAAGTGCATGGACTTGACTGCTTTCATTTTGTCTGCAGAGGAGCGACTTCCGCTTCCGAACTATTTATTATACCGTTGTCGTCGTCATATATATCGACAGGTTACAATCGGCCGTTGCTTGTTACTTCTAAAAGGGCAGCTGGGTGTGGTTCCGCTGCTGGGGAAAAAAGCCAAACCAAGAACTCCATATTATGAGCCGGTTTGGTGTGTGTGTTTGCTTATGGCTTGTTTGTAGTTGCAAAGATTGTTGTACGATACACATTTCTATGTTACATTTAGGCCGACGTTTAGGGCGTTTGGCAGATGCTTTCGTCCGTCGCGACAGTAAGTCAAAGCAATATATCGCAGACGGTACGGTAAGATTTAAATAAAACAAGCTTCAAGCAATTGCTCGGTTTGACCCCTTGCTGGCAAACAGCAAGGTGGCGCTAGGATAAGATGCTACACAAAGCTATAAGTACTATTTTATGTGGCGGGACAGTCATGTAAGAAATGAAAACAAATGCATCATTTACGAATCGCACGTCGTCTTTTGTTTTTCGCTTCGTCATTGCACAGTCAAATATTCCGTAAGATTTTCCGCAGGAAATATTTCTGTAGGGTCTCGGTCAAGGGGAGGCGACGACGAAACGGTTAGCGCCGCTAAAGTGACACGCGTCGCTGGGTATTATTAATGGTTCGGTAGCCGCGGACTTAGCCACGGCGGTCACACGATAGGCATTAATGGTGTTAGGCTGATGATGGCTACTCTACGCTCGCATGAGGTCATCGCCGCTGCTGGCTGCTGGCTGGCTCCCGATGCCGGTGAGCTACGCTGTCTGTGAATTCCCCTCGTAATGCCGGAAATACACACGCGAGATGTGTCAACGTATGGCCGCCGCGAGGAGCGCCGATCCAGAAAATAACGGCTGTTTGGCAAGCGCTTTTATGATAGGCAGTAATAGTCTTTTAATAAGGTCAGGTGAGAAAGGGGATCTAATTGCAATACGTGCC
>PIJE02004797.1:0-13655 GCA_002895965.2 Coryphaenoides rupestris | reverse complement strand
AAGTAGAGATAGGTAGTTGCAAATGAGCTGGATATCATGTGTGTGTGTGTGTGTGTGTGTGTGTGTGTGTGTGTGTGTGTGTGTGTGTGTGTGTGTGTGTGTGCGTAGGTGTCTGTCTGTGTGTGTGTATAATTGCATGTGCACCAGTACACACAGACACACACACACACACAGCGGAGGCCATAGGCTGGAGTTGTGCTGACACTGGTGGTTTTAGTTCACCCCCCTCCTTCTCTCACCTCCAGCCTCCTACCATCCATCCAATTTACCACCTCTCTCTCTCTCTCTCTCTCTCACCCAAGTTAGCCACTAACCACTAACCACTAGCTCGTAGCCAGCAAGCTACGTTAGCGCGCCGCGGGGGGCCCTGATTAGAGCCATTAAAGAGCTGCTTAATATTTTAGAGTGAGGACGCTCAGGAAGTGTTTCATCCGACGGGAAACCCATCGATCAGCACTGAGGGATGGGTGGCGGAGAGCGGTCAAGAGACATAGAGAGAGAGAGCGAGAGAGAGAGATTCATGAGAATCAATAGAATAGTTTGTTGCAGCTCATCGGCAGCATCCATGGCTTCCCAGAAATGTCATGTCTGGATGAATCTTTTATGTGACTTTATGGACGAACACACCGTATAGAATAACCAGTAATAACTAAACAATAACAAGACACCGTATAGAATAACCAATAACAAACAAACACAAACAACACACTAAAGGACAACAAGCCATGTTGTGTAACACAACCTGAAAGGAGAAGCCAGGGTGCAGTTGTGCTTGTGTGTTTTCACCCACTCAGGTTTCTTGTTGAGAAGATTGCCATCTCTCTCTCTCCATGACAGAGAGAGAGATGGCAGACAGACAGATTGCTAGACAGAGCCGGGAACCAACTTGACCTTGTCTTCACAAGGTCCTGCGCCACTTCGGCACTCTGTTACCCCCCTCCCTGTGTCTGATCACCATTTTGTTGCTTTCTCCCTCCCCCTAAAATCTCCGACCTCACTACCTACTACGCCTCACATCGTCACCTCCCGTAGGAACCTGAAAAATCTCTCTCCTTCTACTCTCTGCAACTGTCCTCTCCTCACTACCTCCCCCCCAACAATTCTCCCTCGTCAGTAGAGGAAGCGTCCTCCACTCTGACTTCTTCTCTCTCCTCCTCCTTCGACTCACTCTGTCCACTTATCTCCAGACCAGCACGAGCCTCTCCTCCACCTCCCTGGCTGTCCAAAACTCTGCGGGCTCATAGAACAGAGTTGCAGGCAGCTGAGAGAAAATGGAGAAAATCTGACTCTGCTGATGATCTCTCTCACTACCTCCACCTCCTCTCATGTTTCACCTCTACTGTGTCAGCAGCCAAATCTGCCTTCTATCTTACAAAGATCAACTTTTCCGCCTCCAACCCCAGGAAGACTTTTTTCCATGTTCTCCTCCCTCCTCAACCCTCCCTCCCCTCCTCCTCCCTCCTCCCTCTCGGCTGATGACTTTGCCACCTACTTTACAAAGAAGGTGAAGGACATTACCTCCTGCTTCGCCCCTCCCTCCTTCTTCACCCACCCCTACCAGCTTTAACCCCCTCTCCGCTGAAGAAGTCAACAGGCTTGTGACATCCAACCATTGCCACACCTGCCCCCTTGACCCAATCCCATCCCCTCTTTCTCCAAGACATCTCCGGCGACATCCTTCCCTTCCTCACCACCCTAACTAACACCTCCCTCACTTCAGGGCCTGTTTTCCCGACTGCCCTTCAAGACCGCCCAGAATCAAGCCATCCTTAAGAAACCCCACCCCTGGACACCACCGACGTCCGACACTACAGACCTGTGTCTCTCCTATCATTCCTCTCCAAAACCATAGAACGTGCTGCCGCCACCCAACTATCATCCTATCTCTCCGAGAACAACCTGCACAATCAGTCAGGCTTCAAAGCGGCGCACTCCACGGAGACGGCCCTGCTTGCAGTATCAGAGTCCCTTCGCGACGCCAGAGAGCTCTTACCCTCTCATCCATGCTCATCCTCCTTGACCTGTCCGCCGCTTTCGACACAGTGAAACCACCCAAGATTCTCCTTCTCCACCCTTGGCAGAGCTTGGCATCACTGCAACTGCGTTATCCTGGTTCACTTCCTACCCTGACAGATCCGCACTTATCAGGTCACATGGAAGGGCTCCCTGTCCAGACCCTGCACCCTTGACAGCGGAGTACCCCAAGGCTCAGTACTGGGACCCCTTCTGTTTTCTTTATACATTAGATCTCTCGGCTCTGTAATCACATCCCACGGCTTCTCCACCCACTGCTATGCTGATGACACCCAACTGTTTCTTTCCTTCCCCCCCTCAGGACACCCACATCGCAACACGCATCTCAAAATGCCTGGCCGACATCGAGCAGATGGACGACCGGCCAACCACCTGAAGCTCAACCTCGACAAGACTGAGCTTTCTCTTCATACCGGGGTAAGACTGCCCTCAGAATGGACCTACTTGTCACCATCGAGGACATCGAAGTCTCCCCTGCACCCACGGCAAGGAACCTTGGCGGTGGTACTGGATGACCAGCTGTCCTGGCAACGCCAACATTACCTCTGTGGCCCGATCTTGTAGAATTGCTCTCTAACAACATCCGCAAGGATCCGGCCCTTCCTCACACGTGAAGCAGCGCAGATCCTGGTCCAAGCGCTCGTTATCAACTCGTCTCGACGACTGCAACTCTCTCCTGGCTGGACTCCCCCGCTCAACAATCAAGCCCTTACAACGCATCCAGAACGCAGCAGCACGCCTCGTGTTCAAACCTACCTAAATTCTCCCATGTAACCCCCCTCTTCCGCAACCTCCACTGGCTCCCGGTAATCGCTCGCATTCGATGCTCAAGACAACTGGTACTGACTTTCATGGCTGTCAACGGAACCGCCCCTACCTACCTCCAAAAATTAGTCCGACCCTACGCCTCAGCCCGAGCACTCCACTCGACAACTTCTGACAAACGACTGGTACCGCCTTCATTAAAAACAGCCAAATATCGCTCTTCCAAGTCCCAACTCTTCACGGTTCTGGCTCCGCAGTCGGTGGAATGAGCTCCCGGCTCATGTCCAGGACGGCCGAGTCGCTCGCCAGCTTCCGCAAGAGACTCAAGACCCACCTGTTCAGAGTTCACCTGGACTCTACATAACCCCCCCCTAGCACTAAGCTGCGTGTTTATATGTCTTAACATTTATTAATGGCACTTAGCATTGTTGTTCGTTCTCAGATGTTGTAGCATGCTTAGAATCACACGCCTGCCCAGCTACTTATGCAGACAACTTGGCAATTATGAAACTCGTTCTATTTGTCTCGTAAATATGAATGCTCGAAAACAGCTCTATTCTTATCTTCAGGTACCACAGTGATATATTGCTGCCTCTCCTTCAACAAATGTAAGTCGCTTTGGATAAAAGCGTCTGACAAATGCCCTAAATGTAAATGTAAATGTAGACAGACAGTACTTGATGTGAGCGGACAGATTGCTCGGCTGGACTGATTACTTGAGCTGGGCGGAAAGACATGACTAGGGCAGACAGACAGCACTCGCGGAGAGTAGAAAGACAGATTGCGAGGGCAGACAGACAGCACTTGATGTGAGCGGACAGATTGCTGGGATAGACTGATTACTTGGGGAGAGCAGAAAGACAGATCGCTAGGGCAGACAGACAGCACTTGAGGAGAGCAGAAAGACAGATCACGAGGGCAGACAGACAGCACTTGAGGAGAGCAGAAATACGCATCGTTAGGGTAGACAGACAGCACTTGTGGAGAGCAGAAAGACACATCGCTAGGGTAGACAGACAGCACTTGTGGAGAGCAGAAAGACAGATTGTGAGGGCAGACAGACAGCGCTTGAGGAGCAGAGTGTTGTTGTGCTTGGTTGCTCTCCTAAAAGATGCCAGAAGTCTGGACACAGAATTGAACTCATGCGTCACATTTACATATTTTATTTGATCCAAGCGAGACTGGGGACATGAAAAGATGTTTCCGTGTGGATTTGCATCGCTTGCTTCTCATCCGCCATTCACAGCAGAACAACCGGGGGACAAACGAGAGATCCCAGAGTGACTTAGTGAGCTCAACGTGAAGGAGAACCAGCAACATTTTAATGGATGCCAGCATTCATCTCAAACATCTTTATGGACGGGCGAGGGGAATGCCGCGATGAATTAAAGATAAGGAAAGTATAAGGGAAATTGTCTATGCGTGCGTGCGTGCATGCGTGTGTGTGTTATTGAGTGTGTGTGTGTGTGTGTGTGTGTGTGTGGTGTGTGTGTGTGTGTGTGTGTGTGTGTGTGTGTGTGTGTATGTATGTATGTGTGTGTATGTGTGGGTGTGACAGACAGAGACAGAGAGAGACAATTTACTTTAAATGTGAATGCGTAGGAGTGTGTGTAAGTGTGTGTGTGCGAACGTGCTAGCCTGTGCGTGACAGACAGAGACCGTAGTGTACTGCCATCCACTTCCTGTGTCGGTACTAAAGTGCCCCACTGTACTCCGCCATCACAAAGCCTCTTTGAGTGAGACAAGGAAACAGTGTTGGATCGCTGCCAGCAGCCCAGCCACACACACACGCACGCACGCACGCACGCACGCACGCACGCACGCACGCACGCACGCACGCACGCACGCACGCACGCACACGCACACACGAGGATGATTAACCTTCCGAATCTACATATGATGCGTGGACAGGGTTTGCGACGTCATCCGTGACAACAGCAGTGGTCTCCGCGGTAACCCCCCCCCCCGGGGCCCTCGCTGTGAGACCACCGCTGACACACAACGTCTAATCTGATGACACAAACTGCTCCCTGCTCAGGGCGCTGACTGTCATCTTCATCAAGGAATCACCTGTCTGTGTCTCTGTGTGTGTGCATCTGTGTCTGTGTGTGTCCGGACACACTCCTCATCTCCCCGCTCCACTCAACTTAGCGAGCAGTTAGCTTTTAGCTTCCGCACGCCACAGCGGCTGCTCCTCCACACATTAAACACGGAGTCACATTTAACACTAACATTTACAACGTGCTCAAGGAGGCTGTGTATGGTTCAATGTTGCTGCGAACCTCATCTCCACAAAGACATCGCACTCGAGACCTGCCTGTTCGGAACCTAACCCTGTACGTCTTGGCACTAAATAATCCATCCATTATCGTCCGCTTATCCGGGGTCGGGTCGCGGTGGCAGCCGGCTAAGCAGGGCCCCCCAGGCTTCCTTCTCCCCAGCCACACTCTCTAGTTCCTCCTGGGGGATCCCGAGGCGTTCCCAGGCCAGACGAGATATGTAATCCCTCCAGCGAGTTCTGGGTCTGCCCCGGGGTCTCCTCCCAGTTGGACGTGCCCGGAAAACCTCCAAAGGGAGGCGCCCGGGGGGCATCCTAATCAGATGCCCGAACCACCTCAGCTGACTCCTTTCGATGCGGAGGAGCAGCGGCTCTACTCCGAGCTCCCTCCGGATGTATGAGCTCCTCACCCTATCTCTAAGGCTGAGCCCAGCCACTCCTGCTTTATCTTTTAACTATTATGCAGGCAACCCAGCAATTATGAAACTCGTTCTATTAGCCTTGCAATTATGAATGCTTGAAACCAGCTCTACTCTTATCTTTATGTACCACAATGTAAATGTAATGTAAATGTTGGACGATTGCTTGACCTCTGGTATTGCTTCTTCTCCCTGCAGCTTGTCTTCTCGAGAACCACTCATCCAAAAAGACTTCACACTCGAGACCGCACCTCCTTCTGGGGTCCTTGCCGACACACATCGGCCAAGTGTGAAGTCGGTCGGATGAACGGTTGTCGGGAAGATCGAAGCACAGACGGACACGCATGCACACCTACATGCATTGCGTTCAGAATGGCACCTCTGCTCTTATCCCAGCTATTATATATACCCAGTATATACCCAATACCCAGTATTGTTTAGCATATTGTATGTTCTTAGATGTTGGTAATGCACTCAGAATGGCACTTCTGCTCTTATCTTTTAACTATTATGCAGGCAACCTAGCAATTCTGAAACTCCTATTAACCCTGCAAATATGAATGCTTGAAACCTGTTCTATTCTTATCTTTATGTACCACAGCGATTTATTGCTGTCTCTCTTTCAACAAATGTACATATTGTAAGTCGCTTTAGACAAGTGTGTCTGCCAAATGCCCTAAATGTAAATGCATACATACATACACAGATACATACATACTGTAGTTCGATGCTTTATTTCAGAAAAGCGCTGGCATTCTAGCCTAGACACCATTTTGAACCAAATTGAAATGAAAAGCCCTTGTGGGAACATTTACACTGTTAAAATATACAAAATAGATTTAATGATTAAAAAGCGGTTGCCGTGGCGACCGAGGGGGGGTTGGACGGCATTACCTGTCTTGCGGAGGGGGAAGTCGTCTCGTGAGTCGTACATCCCCAGCATCGAGTGGTTGTAGGCCGACAGAGCGGTCTGTGGCGGGGAGCTCTGGTCCAGCGAACTGTGCTGAGTTTTCCTGCAGGAAAAGACAAAAAAATATAACCAGTACAGTCGCCAAGACACCAGCTCATTTGGTTTTAGTGAAGCCATTTTCGTGGTTTTGGTGACGATAACATTCAGGTTCTGAATGACACCATGGGTTTCTACACCCTAGGTCTCTACACCCCGAGTCTCTACACCCCGGGTCTCTACACCCCGGGTCTCTACACCCTGGGTCTCTACACCCTGGGTCTCTACACCCTGGGTCTCTACACCCTGGGTCTCTACACCCTGGGTCTCTACACCCTGGGTCTCTACACCCTGGGTCTCTACACCCTGGGTCTCTACACCCTGGGTCTCTACACCCCGGGTCTCTACACCCCGGGTCTCTACACCCCGGGTCTCTACACCCCGGGTCTCTACACCCCGGGTCTCTACACCCTGGGTCTCTACACCCTGGGTCTCTACACCCTGGGTCTCTACACCCTGGGTCTCTACACCCTGGGTCTCTACACCCTGGGTCTCTACACCCTGGGTCTCTACACCCCGGGTCTCTACACCCTGGGTCTCTACACCCTGGGTCTCTACACCCTGGGTCTCTACACCCTGGGTCTCTACACCCTGGGTCTCTACACCCTAGGTCTCTACACCCTGGGTCTCTACACCCTAGGTCTCTACACCCTGGGAACTACACCCTGGGTCTCTACACCGGTGAAGGCATGGTTCGGTGTCCCAACGTGTTGTGGTTTTATTTTCGGAGAGGTTGCACATAAGATATGGTGACAGACACTTTTGGTTAACGTAATAGAGACCTGTGGCGGGTATTTGTCGCAGCAGAAGTATGATTTAGTGTCATCTTTCTGACGGGAAACAACTAGAAGCCTTTGCCTGTTTGAGAGCATCTTCCAAACTTGAGAGAGAGAGACAGAGGGAGAGAGAGACTCACCCGTACCAGTAGCGTGGGTCGCTGGGCAGGCAGTGGTTCAGGCTCCTGTGAGCCAAGGCTTTCTTCTTGTTCAGGACAAACTCCTGCAGGCGCATCTTGACCTCTGTGCTCGCTACTGCACCTGGTGGCCAGGAGGAGAGGGGAGGAGAGAGGAGAGGAGAGAGGAGAGAGGAGATGAAGGAGGGGGGAGGGAAGTGGAGAGGGGGTGGGGGGGAAGGAGATCAGGAAAGGAGAGAGCAGAGGAGAAAAGAGGAGGGGATGAGAGAGGAAGAGGAGGGGAGAGAAAAGGACGGCGGCAGATGAAAGACGAAAGAAAAAGAAAGAATAAACCAGTGAAGTGAAGAAGACGAAAGAAGCGAAATGAACAGCACAAGAGAAGACATCTTAGGATCATGTTGCCATTTTACTTGTTGACTTAAAGTGCTGATATTTGGCTACAGATGGCTACAGGATCCCGGTGCTCTCCAGCAGGATTATGCTGCTTCAGAGTACATTCGGGCGCGTACAGAGTGGAGCGGCGGCGCACCCCAGCGAGACGGCAGCCATTTCCAACAGGAGAATGTGACAAGCGCTAATCCAGGTGATGTCAAATCACACGGTGATGTCATGTTAATGTGATGACGGTGATGTTATGTTATGATGTCATGTTATTGGGGGACTCACTCTCCTGGCCGCGGTCCTTGTTCTTCAGCTGCTGCAGCTTGTGCTCCCGCTGTTGCTTCTCCACCTCCTGCTCCAGACGGTGGCGCTCCAGCTTCCTCTGGTGCTCCAACAGCTCCTGCTGGTGCTTCAGGGCCAGCAGGTCCTGCTGGTGCTACCATGGGGGAGGGGAGGAGCACAGGAGAGAGGAGGAGGAGGAGGAAGAGGAAGAGGAAGAGGAGGAGAGAGGAGGTGAGACCAGGATAGACCAGGACAGAGGAGAGAGGAGCAGAAAGACCAGGAGAGAGGAGGAGAGACCAGGAGAGAGGAGAAGAAACCATAAGAGATTAGGAGAGAGGAAGAGAGCAGAATGTCATTGTTATTTACCCAATCTCCTCCTCCTCAGAGCTGAGCAGTAACCAAACTCCCTCTGAATTTAACAATAAACCGGAGGAGGCCAAAATCAAAATAGGATTTATGAATATCAGATCGCTTTCAACTAAAGCGCTCTTGGTCCACGATCTAATTGTTGACCATAGGATAGATTTCCTGGGCCTGTGTGAGACCTGGTTAAAACCAGAAGTTTATCTGCCCCTAAATGAAGCTACTCCACCAAATTATTATTATTCTAATTATTATTATCACGTGAATCTAGGAAAGGTGGTGGAGTGGCGCAAATCTCTAGCTCGAAGCTGGTCCTAAGACCAAAGAGCAGTTACACGTTCTCATCTTTTGAGGTGCTTGCTTTTAGCTCCTCAGCTCGCATTAGGCAGAGAGATCACGGCATTGCAGACTCCTTTTTCCTGGCTGTAGTCTACCGCCCTCCGGGCCCTTATTCAAACTTTGTGGATGAGTTCTTTGAGTTTGCGGCTGATCTTGCAACTTACTCTGACAATGTTCTGCTAATGGGGGGATTTCAACATCCATGTGAATAACCCATGTGACTCTCTTGTGAAAGCTTTTCTGTCCATTATAGACACATTTGGATTCACACAGCATGTTCAGCTACCTACCCACACCGGTGGAAACACATTGGACCTTGTCCTGACCTGTGGAGTTGAAGCTATAGATTCATGTGTCTCTCCTTATACCTCAGCTCTCTCTGATCACTGTCTGCTCACTTTCCAGGTGGTTGTATCTTGCCCGAGGGACGACCGCCAGGCTACCTATAGCTGCCGTCATATCACCCCTCACACCACCACAGCCATGGCAGATAAGTTACCCCTGTTACTTGCTTCATTTGCTGACTTCAGGGGTTCAGTGGATAGTCTCACCAATGAGTTGAACACCGCTTTATCTGCAGTCATCGACTCTGCTGTTCCTCTTGTAGTTAAAAAGCGGAAAGCAAAAAGACCAGCACCATGGTTCAACAAAGACACGCGTACCCTCAAACGCGACTACAGAAAACTTGAACGCAAGTGACGCTCGACTAAACTTGAAGTCTTCTACCTTGCATGGCACGACAGCTGCTTAGCTACTGCGTTAACTAACTCCAGAAATGCCTACTTCTCCAGTGTCATCAACTTAAACAAGAACAACCTGAAGTTCCTCTTCGACACTGTAAAAGAGCTGACGCAAAAACAACCTCACAAAATGGACTCCTCCCTCTTTGATCACAAGATCGAATCAATTAGAAAAGACATTGATGCGTCTCTTACCACTCATCCTGAACATTCGTCAGGTTCAGCACCACGTATTCTCCCTGAAGCTACTTTCCAGCAGTTTAGCAAAATCTCGTTGGATGAGCTTGACAAGCTAACACAGGCATCTAAACAGACTACCTGTTTGCTCAACCCCGTCCCTACCAAGGTTCTTAAATAACTTTTCCCAACGGCTGGAACGGCTATGCTCAACATCATGAACCTGTCATTGTCGACAGGCTCAGTTCCCTTTAGCTTTAAGTGTGCTGTGGTAAAACCTCTACTCAAGAAGCCTGGCCTCGGCCCCGAAGCTCTTAGCAGCTATCGGCCCATCTCTAACCTTCCTTCCCTCTCTAAAGTACTGGAAAGAATTGTAGCTAGCCAAATCATCAATCACCTGACGGCAAACACCTTATTTGAACCATTTCAGTCTGGTTTCACGAGCCTATACTCCACTGAAACCGCTGTGACCGGAGTGGTAAACGATCTCCTCCTTAGCATGGACAGCAATGCAAGCTCCCTGATGGTGTTGCTTGACCTCAGCGCCGCTTTTGACACAATTGACCATTGCATCCTCATTGAGCGTCTCGAACATTATGTCGGCATTAAAGGCACTGCTCTTCACTGGTTTAGATCCTACCTCTCAGACAGATCACAATTTGTTGTCTGCAAAGATTCAAAATCAAAGCATTGCAACCTAAGCTTTGGTGTTCCCCAAGGGTCGGTCCTTGGTCCACTGCTCTTTGCAATCTACATGCTCCCCCTTGGCGATAATATTCACAGCTATGGTATTAGCTTTCACTGCTATGCGGACGACACCCAAATCTACATTCCCATTGGATCAAAAGACTCCCCCCAGCGCCAACAGATCCAAAAGGTTGAATCCTGCCTCGCTGCAATAAAAAAATGGATGTCCCAAAATTACTTGCAGCTAAATACGGGGAAAACTGAGATGATTATCATCGGCCCGAAGCATAAACAATCACAACTTGATGACGTCACACTCTGCCTTGAGGGATCCACTGTTGCCAAAGCTCCTGCGTCAAGAATCTTGGTGTTCTGTTTGATCCTACACTTTCTTTTGATCAGCATGTAAAAAGTATCACCAGAACTGCATTCTTTCATATTGCCAAGATTAGACAAATGCTATCCGCTGCGGACGCAGAGACACTCATCCATGCATTTATATCATCCAGACTGGATTACTGTAATGCACTGTTCTCTGGCTTACCGAGCTCTGCTACAAAAAGCCTCCAGCTCGTATGGAACGCTGCTGCTAGACTTCTAATGAGAACTAGTAAGTTTGACCACATTACTCCTATTCTCATTTCCCTCCACTGGCTCCCAATAAATGCCAGATCAGATTTTAAGGTGCTACTTATTACCTACAAGATCCTGCATGGGTCCGCACCATCGTACCTGAAGGACGTTATTGTTCCCTTCTATCAATTCAGCAGGAAACAGGGCGTTCTCTTTTCGAGCACCCTATCTGTGGAAAAGTCTGCCACCTGTAATCAGGGAGGCTGACTCTGCTGATATATTGAAGGCTAGACTTAAAACCCACCTATTTACCCTTGCCTTTGGCTGCTGGGAGTGCCCCTCAGCTCTAATTACAGCTAAATCAACACTGTTAGCACTAGCCTACCCTATCTGCCGATGGGTACTAGGTTACTTGTATGTTCCCTGTTTACTGTGCTCCATCTATCTTGTCTGTAATGGAAAATTACATACATAAGTATAGTCACGTATTATGAATGCATATATGTTTCTCTTTCTTACAAATCTCTTGCTATGAACTCTTTAAGTGAGCTTATGTTCCAAAGTGTTGTGCCATCTGTAGCGAGGGTTGTTTTTGTGCAAAAGAGTTGGATGTCACCGTGCCCTCACTAATGAGGAAAACTCTGAGCCTCTATGCCCCTTTGCTTAGTTCCGGATAAAGCACCTGATTATGTGTTGACCGAGCGTCCGAGAGGAATGAGCACTCTTTGATCCTATAGTTCATCTGTCACAGTCCTCGCCATTTTGCGCGTGAAAATGAGTAATAAACTTACCTTTGTTCTCTTTGCTATCGCTTCAGACTCCACTTTGATGTGTCTGTCAGAACTAAACCACATCAGCGCTTATTCGATATTTTGAATTTATTTATAAATTGTTTCTACACATATACTGGTCCTAATAATCCACTGGTGACAAGTTGTTTTATTATTAACAGATTTCCACCGGCACTTGTCATCCATTATCTAGTGCTGCTGTGATCGTGACTGGATATCTCTGCCACCCCACCTCGATCACTCAGCTGATCTCTCAGCTAGCACCCATCTATAATCATTACTATTAATCTTACTATTTGATTTTTCATTTGCACTTGTCATGCTTTGTTACCTGTTATTAAAATGCCCGTTCGAACCCATCTCACTTCAGAACCATCCGGAACGGAGGATCCCCCACTTCTGACGTTCCTCTCGAGATTTCTCTCATTTAAATTAAGGAGTCGTTTCTTGCTCCTTAGCGGGGCTGGCTAGGGGGTCATAATATCACGTTTGTCCATAATAATCTGCCTGTAAAGCCTTCAGACTTGTCTTGGACTTCAGGCTATACAAATAATTAATTGAAGGAGGATTAGATTATATTACCTAAACAGGTGTGTCAAACATGCGGCCCGCGGGCAGTGCGGCCCACCAGCTGATCCATACCGGCCCGGAAGGCAATATTTCATATAATGATTCGGACGGTGGATTCGATTCATCTTCTGGTTATTCTCTTCACTTTATTCTAATCACACAAAAAATGGTTGTAGCTCTTCAACAAATAAACCACTAAGCTGCACGAGTTAAGTATATTCATATATATTTGTCGTCGTGTTTTGTTTGGCCGCCCCGCTAAGAGCATTTGTCTGTTCGGCCCTCAACTCAAATGATTTGAACCCATGACTAACCATCATCATTCACCATTTGCCATTCAACATAAGATAAAAAACAAACAACTTGTATAGATGAACCACATGACATTTGCAACTGATGATTAATATATAGGAGGGAGAAGAAGTGCATTACGGCACCATCTGGTACAACCACACACACACAACCACACACACACACACACACACACACTACACACACACAGCACACACACACACACACACACACACACACCACACACCACCACACCACACACACCAACACACACACACACACACACACACCAACCACCACACACACACACACACACACATCCTGTGTGCAACATCAACTCAGCAACTCTTCCCGGTCGGTGAACATGCTATTTTAACAATTCAACCATAAGACAGTTCTACACACAGGCATGTGTTACTTTGCACCAAGTTCCACAGTAACTATGTTTGTGGCGGGTGACTTATCAAGTGTTTTGGGACCGACCTCACCTTAAAAACTGACATCATCCTGCAGCAATACCGCGGACCTAGACCAGGTCGAGCTCGGCCATTTGCATACGCCCAGGGTTATTATAGCCACCGCTGCCTCTTGGCGATTGCTCTGCTGTCGTGGCCAGAGCCAGTGGCCTTTAGCCGACTGCTTCGCCCGAACCTGTGATATGTGTTACTGTGTTATGTGTTATGTGTGTGTGGAGACTTTCACCATGAGACGGTCGTCAGAATAATATTCTAACAACTCCATTTACACGAGCAGCTTGCATCACTATATGTGAACCAACAACACACACACACACACACACACACACACACACAACACACACACACCACACCACACACATCACCACAAAACACCAAACATCACACAAACACACACACACACACCACCACACACACACACACCCTCTCCTCCCCTAGTTCTGGTGTGCACCGCACACACACACACTCACTCAAAAACATAAAAAACACAAACAGCAAAAAGAGCATGTGTACTATGAAAGATGATAGAACAGTAGAGCCAAGAGAGCAGAAAAGAGAGAAGAGGGAAAT
>PIJE02004794.1:15106-17606 GCA_002895965.2 Coryphaenoides rupestris | reverse complement strand
TCTGCGTGCGTCACTCAAAGCGTTTCATCCTACTTTACGTTTGTTCGCGGACAGTGCGGCGGTGGCGCAGCATTCGTGGCACTGTGTAAGACGCTGAGACACACCAGGTGGCTTGAGGAGGAGCCTGTTGGACCCATACACACACACACACACACACACACCGCGGCGCCGCTGTGACGCCACTTTATCACTTACTGCAGAATCCCCTATCTCCCCACCTCCCTCTCTCACTCTCTCTGTCGGTGTCTCTCTCCCCACATTACTGCCGCCGCCCGCCCCCTGGAGTAGGACGGGGAAGAAATAATGCAGTCACGGGAGAAAAACACACTTTGGAAACTGTTTTAGTGTTCCGCGTTCTAAATGCATGCTGAGGACTCTATCCCCAGGTTCCCCATTCTCGTTTTACCCCCTCTCTCTCTCTCTCTCTCTCTCTCTCTCTCTCTCTCTCTATCTCACTTTTTTGCGTGCCTCTCTCTCTCTCTCTCTCTCTCTCTCTCTCTCTCGGTGGAGCATCCTAGCCATTTACTGTTGATTCGATCCCTAGCTTATGGCCAATTATTAGCACGGCTATAGGACAGCAGAGCACCGAGTCAGCGAAAAAATACAGTACAAACACTCATTTAGCATGCTATCACAGGCTAGGCTAGGGATTTGGGTAAGTGTGTGTGTGTGTGTGTGTGTGTGTGTGTGTGTGTGTGTGTGTGTGTGTGTGTGTGTGTGTGTGTGTGTGTGTTGGTGGGGTGGGGTGTGTGGGTGTGCGTGTTTGTGTGTGTACTGAATGGTGGCGTCATTGGGGGGATTGAGAAGGGAGAGAAAAGGAATAGGCAATAGGCCACACTTGAGGTGTGTCTGTGTGTGTGTGTGTGTGTGTGTGTGTGTGTGTGTGTGTGTGTGTGTGTGTGTGTGTGGGTGTGTGTGTGTGTGTGTGTGGGTGTTTGGCGGGGGATTGGGGTATCAATGTAGAGACAATGTGCCAAGAAAAAAAAATCTGCCAAAGTTGTCTCGTTAGCAAAAATGCTAATTGAAACTCAGCTGCTATGCAGGTAACCAAAAGTTTATTGTTAAATTATTCATTTAAGTTGTTAATTTATGCATTTTTTAAGTTTAAAGTTAAGTTGAAGTTGGACATTGTGGGTGGATTGGTGGACGAGAGAAGAATGAAAAAAGCCCAAATCAACAAATTTAAAGACACCATAGTATTAAAATAGACTTGTATTGTATTGTATTTGTCATTAATTAAAGTAAAATTATTTACAGAATAATTACATATATATATATATATATACACACACACACTGTATATATACTGCATATACATATATAGAACTAGACAAATATGCAACTCATCATTTTAAGATTGTAGAAGAGAACGTTCTGTTGCTTTTTTGTCACTTCTGCATCTTGTGATCGCACTGTAGCTGCCGGTCGTCCTCTAATTGTTTTAGAGAAGGACTTCTTCCAATGCCGTCCAGAAATTGACACGGGGGGGGGGGGGGGGGGGGGGGGGGGGGCTAGAAAAAGCACGAGGTCCGCCAAATCCTCACATCTTATTGGAAAGCCATTACTGGCCCGCGACTGGTCGACTGCGGACTGCAAGCACAGCAGCAGGCAGGGCAACTGATAAGAAACTATCACACAATGCATCGATTAATAATTGAAATGTTACTTTGTGGGTGTGTGTGTGTGTGTGAGTAGATTAATAGGCCGTAAAGCTCTTCTGATAGGCTGATGCCGCATGATGTCGGTACAAGAGTGCTCAGCGTCAATCGAATATCGCCTTTGTGATTGTCAAATTATAAACTCTGTTGTTGTCGTTGCACAAGATCACATCAGATATGTAAATGGTAAATGGATTGCTTTTATACATCGCTTCTATCCAAAGCGCTTTACAGTTGCCTCCACATTCATCCATTCATACACCGGGACGGCGTTGTCAACCATGCAGAGTAACACCAACACGTCAGGAGCAGTTAGGGGTTTACGTGGTGGTCTTGCCTCAGGGACACCCGACACTTAGCTATAGGGGGATCGAACCGGCAACCTTTGTGTTGCCCAGACAACCGCTCTTACCTCCTGTGAAGGCTATTTTATCCTATAAGGACGTCTATTTCAACAGCACAGAGACGATTCTCTTGCACGTGGTTCAGGCCCAAGATCTCCTCAGCGTTAAGAAGGATCCGTTCTGACCACAGATCGCCCGCACCGCACCGTACTGTACCGGATGTATAAAAGTTACGCCTCCTCCTTCTGCAGAGCGGTTCTGAACAGCCGCCACCCACAACGCCCCCCCCCCGCCGCCCAACACAGTGGATCAATGAAGCGAAATGTGTGTGAAGTGGAGGGTAGAGGTGGTTTGAAGAGAAGGTCAACAGGGGGGAAAGCTCTGTTGGTCCGGCTGGTGACATTTTTTATTAAAAGACTGCATGTTCGGCAGATTATGCAGTCCAGCATTTCAAAGGCCTCAGATGCCAAATTTGAAAATGACGGTCAAACGCTTTCA
>PIJE02004794.1:7606-10106 GCA_002895965.2 Coryphaenoides rupestris | reverse complement strand
CCCGGGCTGGAGATGAGAAGCACATGATCAGCACTTTCGCCGGTGTCAGCCAGTCCGTCAGTCAGCCCGGCCGCCGCTGCCAGCCTCCGGGGGCCGGGGGGCTCAAACCCACTCAGTAGGCAAAGTCACACAGTTGGGGGAAAGGCAGGCGGACCATCTACTGGGCCGCCTGCCTTTCACTTTGTCCTGAATTAAAGGCGGGAAGAGGATGAGTGGGGAAATAGATATAGAATACAAATAATACAAACTAGCAAATTGTATAGTTTGACTGGCATTGAAAAAAATAAATGTGTGTATGCAGTATAGACATATATTATTTTTAAATATACACATATATATATCATATACAAATATTTAAATATAATTATATCTGTATGACAAATGTGCAGCATCCATATATCTATGTACACATTTCTTCTTCTTTGCAATGCAGATGAGCCACTATCCTCATCCTCATCTCATGTATGTTGTGTACGTGGGGGAGAAAGTAGTCGTCGATGAAACCATGTGTGGTTCGTCTGTGTTAAAAGATAAGCTGTTCTTTAGAGTGTCGAAGATCAGCCGACAACTAAGATAAATCAGTAAATCGGATGTTTTTTGCCGATACCGATACGGCCCCTGACCCAGATCGTGACCAATCGAGACCCAAATCGACACCCAGGCAGCCATCGCCACCCGTGCTCCCCGGGCTCTCTGTCCGGCACGGCCCTGGGCTCAAATCATCCAGAATGTGGCCGACGTTAGGGGCACTGTATGCTTCTGTCCCAAGTGTTCTGAGATTCAGAACACTTGGCCCGCCCTTGCCCATCCTCGGGTTACCTAGTCCTAGGAGACGCGCGTCCAACGAATACAGCGCGGGCAACACACTAACTCGAACTAACATTCTCCGTCTTTGGCTGTGTCGGCGATACACACAAATGTAATACACTAAATATATATATATACAGTATATAGGCTATACATCCTTCTGGTGCCTGTTTCCCTTTAAAAAAAACAACTCAATAATCCCAATAAGAGCATTGGAGTCAGATGTGAGCGGACGGGTGTGTTGTGTTCGGCGTTCCCGGCCTGCGTCCCGTGGGCCCGGCTGTGTACATCTATTGTTGTTTACGCTCTCATTTGATGCAACTTGCATTCATTTAGGTTTTGTTTTCCGCTGTCTGTTTTAGACGGAGTTACCTTAAGTGGTTTTTTACCTCCGTCGGGGCGGAGAGAGAAAGAGACACGTCTCTCTCTTGGTCCACTGACCAAGACGATGGAGAGACAGAGAGAGAGAGAGAGGGAGAGGGAAAAGGGGGAGAGGGAGAGAGAGGGATGAGGAGAAGGGGTGAGAGTAAGTAGTTCTACATGCTGTCTCGCTAGCTCGGAGCGCCGCACTGACAAGAGTGACTTTTCATCTACAGAGAGAGAGAGAGAGAGAGAGAGAGAGAGAGAGAGAGAGAGAGAGAGAGAGAGAGAGAGAGATGAAGAGTAGCATGGCCCTTGAACAGGACTTATGATTTAGAACGCAGTCGGGTTGGAATATAAGATGAGACGGAGCGAGAGAGATAAAGATAAAGAGAGAGAGAGAGAGAGATGTGCCCGCGGGTGATAGAGAGAACAAAGTGGTTCAGGTGGATTTTTCAGAGGATTGGTCATAGGTGCTTTGTTTTTATCTCCTCCATCCCTCCATCTTACCTCCTCCCTCCCCAGACAGACGTGTGCTTCAACCCGCCTCCCCAGACAGACGTGTGCTTCAACACGCCTCCCCAGACAGACGTGTGCTTCAACACGCGTGACCCCAGACAGACGTGTGCTTCAACACGCGTGACCCCAGACAGACGTGTGCTTCAACACGCCTCGTGACCCCCCAGACAGACGTGTGCTTCAACACGCCTCCCCAGACAGACGTGTGCTTCAACACGCGTCCCCAGACAGACGTGTGCTTCAACACGCGTGACCCCAGACAGACGTGTGCTTCAACACGCGTGACCCCAGACTCACCCCATGGGTTTGACACCACTGCTGCCGTAGTTGGCAGGGGTGGCGGCCATCTTGGTGAAGGCCCTGTAAGACACGGCCACATTCATCACACACACATCATATATGATAGAAGACAGACAGACAGGCAGACAGACAGGCAGACAGACAGACTTACTTCCACTGTTTGATGTAGTTGAGGGGTGAAAGGTCGCAGCCGGCATCCAATAGAGCCTTCTTATACTGCTCCAGGTCAACACACACACACACACACACACACACACACACACCGCACACACACACACACACACACACACACACACACACACACACACACACACACACACACACACACACACACACACACACACACCACAACACACACACACACACACACACACACACACACACACACACGCACATGAACACGAGCACACACACACACACACACGCTGGTACTGCGCGGGCCGAGCTCTCTGTGCTGTTAGCTTCCTGCTGTCAGCACAGCTCCACCAACACATACATCAGAGCCAGACCCTGC
>PIJE02004793.1:0-13717 GCA_002895965.2 Coryphaenoides rupestris | reverse complement strand
AGCCTGCTTCAAGTGGTCCACTATTGTCCCTGGACTACATCTGCGCCTTCTTACCTCCCTTCATGGACCCGCTGCAGTTCGCCTAGCAGCCAAATAGATCCACAGACGATGCTGTCTCCCAGGTAATACACAGTTCCCTCTGTCATCTTGATAGTCAGAAGGGGGGCTATGTGACAATGTTGTTTATTGATTTTAGCTCTGCTTTCCACACCATAGTTTCCAGCAGACTGGCTGGCAAGCTGATTGAGCTGGGTCTGAACAGCCCCCTGTGCACCTGGATCCTGGACTTCCTAACCGCCAAGACCCAGGTCGTCAGGGTGGGTAAACACACCTCCAGACCCCTCACCCTGAACACAGGATAGCCCCAGGGTTGCGTCCTCAGCCCCATACTGTATTTCCTGTACACACAAGAGGCAAGGTCCAGCTCCAACACCATCCTCAAATTTGCGGATGACACAGTGGTGGTGGGCCTGATCTCCGGTAATGATGAGAAGGCCTACCTAGAGGAAGTT
The DNA here is from genome assembly GCA_002895965.2 of Coryphaenoides rupestris. Lineage (NCBI taxonomy): Eukaryota > Metazoa > Chordata > Actinopteri > Gadiformes > Macrouridae > Coryphaenoides > Coryphaenoides rupestris. The sequence goes on along the minus strand of PIJE02004793.1, from coordinate 13,205 downwards.
GCTAAACTGTCACTCTGGTGTCAAGACAACAGCCTCATGCAGAATGTCGCCAAACCCAAGGAGCTGATTGTGGACTTTAGAAGGACACAACAACATCACTTTGGGGTATTAATGTGACTGCTGCGGAGAGGGTGAGAAGCTTCAGGTACCTGCGAGTCCACATTGCAGAGGATCTGACTTGGACTACACATATTGACACTCTGGTGAAGTAGGCGAAGCAGCACCTCTACCACTTCAGGCAGGTGAGGAAGTTCTGAGTCTCCCGGAGGATCCTTCGAACCTTCTAGGCTGGTGCTGTGGAGAGCATCCTGACAGGAAGCATCATTGCCATCATTAGCAACAGCTCCTCACAGGACAGGAGGGAACTGCAGAGGGTGGTGCGTTCGGCTGAGCGCACTATTGGCACGACACTCAACACCCTGCAGGACCTGCACTCCACGAGGTATCGAAACAGAGTTTGCAGAAGGATCCTCACCACCCTTAATGGGCCTTAATTGAGGGAGGTCTTGATTAGGGTGGTGAGGAAGGGAAGGATGTTGCCCGAAATGTCTTGGAGAAAGGAGGATGGGATTGGGTCAAGGGGGCAGGTGGCAGCATGGTTGGATGTTGCAAGCCTGTTGACTTCTTCAGCTGAGAGAGGGTCAAAGCAGGTAAGGCTGACAGGGGTGGGTGTAGGGGGAGGGAGGATAGCAGCAGGGGTGAAAGAGGAGGTAATGTTGATCTTTGTAAGGTAGAAGGAAGATTTGGCTGCTGACACAGTAGAGGTGAAATCTGAGAGAAGGTGGTAGTAGTGAGAGAGATCATCAGCAGAGTCTGATTTCCTCCATTTTCTCTCAGCTGCCTGCAGCTCTTCGGACAGCCAGGAAGTGGGATGAGATGATCGTGCTGGTCTGGAGGTGACTGGACAGAGCGAGTCGAAGGAGGAGGAGAGAGAGGATGTCAGAGTGAAGGAGGCTTCCTCTACTGGGGGAGAATCGTTGGGGGGGTGGTAGTGAGGAGAGGACAGTTGCGGAGAGAGAGTTTGGTGGTCAGACACGGTGGGGGAAACAGAAAGTGCCAAAGTGGTGCAGGACCTTGTGAAGACAAGGTTGAGTTGGTTTTCCGGCTCTGTGGGTGGAGGGAGAAGGGGTGAATGCCAGGCCGAATGTGACAAAAAAGTATGAATTCAGGTGATTGTAACTTTTCTGGCTGGATGTTGAAGTCACCCAGAACAACAAGTGTCGGTGGAGCGGTTAGGGCAGTATGCAAACTGGAGAGGGTCCAGTGAGGTGGGGAGGGTTGATTTGATGTGTCACATTACTAACTGCTCAAAGCACTTCATCATGATGGGAATCAGTGCCACAGGGCGGTAGTCGTTGAGACGTGTCACAGTCAACTTCTTTGGTACTGGTATGATGGTGGTGTTTTTGAAGACTGCGGGGATGACAGCTGGGTCAGGGAGATGTTGCAGATGTCACGGACATCTGCAACATCTCCATGCATGCGCCCAGGTATGTTGTCCGGGCCTGCAGCTTTTCTTGGGTCCTCCTCACGTCAGCTGAGTCCAGACAGAGTACCTGCTCCTCGGGGGGAGGGGATTCAGAGCTTTGAACCGTGCATAGAAGTCATTGAGTGTGTCAGGGAGGTGGGTGTCACTGTCATTGGCCTGTAGTGTGGTCTTGTAGCCTTGTTATGGCCTGGACGCCCTGCCACATGTGCCTAGTGTCCTTGGTATTGTGTCCTTAGTATTGTGAGTAACACAGCACATCTCCATGTGCTGTGTTACTCACAAAAATTCCAGTAAGTAGATTGTAAGTGGATGGTGAAAGTCTCAGTTCCGATCCAGAAGTTCGACGATGCTGAATAGATGATGTCTGATTTGTGAAAGTCTGTTATCTTACACATTCACATTGAGTTCAATGAATGATGTTACTACCACAGCATGTGTCAAATTATTACTATATTGTTGCCATGGTGCCTTTCCTGGCAGATATTTTTGAAATTCAATTTTGTGTTCAATGTCCACCTACTTTGTATCCAGAATGTCCTGTCATTGAGGAGTTTAAAGTGGCATTCTCAAAGATGATTAATCTCTAGAATCTCTAGAAATCGATGGCGATAAGTGGTAGTGTTTTTGGACCTCACTTCTCAGAGATCCAAGCAGTCAGTCAGTTGGCAGTGACCGGAAATAACAGTACGCCACTTCACACACGTAGAAGAGCGAGTCTCTTGTGTTAGCTCTGCCTACCCTCTCTGGAGGAACAACCACTGTTGTCTGTGATTTGTCCAGGGAATGTCGCAACCAACACTCAGTTCATAACATTCAGTGGACCATAGGCTCAATCACCCACCTACCTATTACCTCATTCAGTGATAGATAGTGACTTAAGATGAATTTACATCTTGATTTAGAAAATCTTGATTGAGATTATTACTTTAACAAACAGAAACACATGTCGTTATACAGAACGCCTGCTCACCTCGGTTCTCGCAGGCTCCTATGAGGTTGATGATGTTGGGATGCTGGCCCAGTTTACACAGCACCTCCAGCTCCCCTGCAAAGTCCCGGTGATCATTCTCTGAGGCAAACTCTGCAAGACGCAACACAAAGAGCATATCTAAGCAACCGGTGACACGCCTCCTTTGAAATGTTGAAGTGGGATTTTACATATCTTATTAGTTCCATTGCAGGGTTTCTTTGCTGTTTGAGTGTGAATTTATTGCGTTTTATCATAGGTGTGAGTGTGTGAATTTAGATGCATACATTTTTCTAAATTACCTTTAAATAATTACCTTTACCTTTGAGCATCTTGATGGCGGCGCTCATTTTATTACCATCCTTCTTAATCATGGCTTTAATAACCTAAATTTAGAAAATGTTAGTGCAACCATTCAATCCATTCATAAAACAAGAATAATGTATGACAACCTAGATTTTAAAACACCCTTGTTAGAGTAGGTTTCTCGGGGGAAGACAGCACTGCCATAGATTCGGGTTCAGTAAAATTCAAAATTCTAATTCAATTTGATATATAATTTAAATATAAGAGAGGGAGAGACCCATTCATTTTCACAACTGTCTAACAACCCGGCATCTTGATCGTTGATAGTTCAACAGATATTCACACTTCGAATTACAGTGATCTGACACGGTGAACTAAAGACAAGATCACCACACTTTCATAACTTTGTACGAACCCTAGAGATTAATGAATACAGAATAGACAGACCTGCCCGAAGTTTCCCTCGCCAATAACATCTTCAAATTTTATGTCTTCCCACTCCAGGATGGGGTAGGTGAGGGGTTCCGGCGTGGGCTTAGGTCTTCTTGTCAGAGTCAGGGTGCCCGAGTTGAACTGGAGGATGGTCTCTTCACCCTGGATAATATCATATATAATCATGTATAAAATTTACATTTAAATAAATTTACATTTTGGGCATTTGGCCGACGCTTTTATCCAAAGCGACATACAATGTTTACTTTGTAGAAAGAGACAGCAAAATATCTGTGGAATATGAGGGGCCGTGGTTTAGTGCCAGTGGGTTGAGACAAGGGGAGCGGAGCGGCAAAATACCTGTGAATGACATAGCTGTACAGGATGAGTGTAATTAGCCTGATGATATTTATTTGACATCTATCTACTCTCCCCACAGTAAGAGGCTGGGTAAGAATGGCACGCAAGATCCCCGACTCATCTCCGTAACCCGTCAACGATGACAATATTATAACCTACTCTATGATTATTTTCTGCCTTAATCACCAAGGAGCGACTTTTGTTGTGGATTATAGACTATTTGAATGGTCAGACCGAACCCGATCAAGCCACGGAAGTGGCACTGTGGCAAGAACGATCATCCATCCAATATTGCTGTGGTGCATAAAGATAAGAATAGAACAGGATTCAAGCATTCATAATTCCAAGGTTAATAGAACAAGCTTCATAAATGCTAGGTAGCCTGCATAATAGTTGAGATGGAGCAGAAGTGCCATTCTGAGTGTAGTCCCAACATCTAAGAACATACTGTATGCTAAACAATGGCAAGTATTATTATTTAATGCCAAGACGTACAAACACGCAAGTTAGTCCGAGGGTTAGGAGAGGGAAGGCGCAGGGAGGGGGGGGGGGGGTGTGTTATGCAGAGTCCAGGTGAAATCTGAACAGGTGGGTCTCTTGCGGAAGCTGGTGAGCGACTCTGCTGTCCTGATGTCAGCCGGGACTAGTTAACTACAGCACTGCCAGAACAGAGAAGATTTGATACTTGGCAGAGTGATGTTTGCCTGTTCATAGTGAAGGTGGTCGTCCAGCCGAAGTTGTTGAGTGGAGTGCTCGGGCTGGGGCGTGGGTTCTGACTTATGTTTGGAGGTAGGGAGGGGCAGTTCCACTGACAGCCTTGTAGGCCAGTACCAGTGTCTTCAATCTAATGCGAGCGATTACTGAGAGCCAGTGGAGGTCGCAGAAGAGGGGGGTTACATGGGAGAATTTTGGGACATTGAAAACCAGGCGCGCTGCTGCGTTCTGGATACGTTGTAAGGGTTTGATTGCGGAGGCTGGGAACCCAGCCAGGACAGAGTTGCAGTAGTAGAGGCGAGTGATGACGAGCGCTTGGACCAAGATGTGTGCTGCTTCACGTGTGAAGAAGGGCCAGCTCCTGCGTGTGTTGTAGAGAGCAATTCTACAAGATCGGGCCACAGAGGTGATGTTTGCGTTGCAGCACAGCTGGTCATCCAGTACCACGCCAATGTTCCGTAAAAGATAAAACTGAATGTCCAAGAACAATAACTCCACAATCTTCAATCACTCAATTGTACCACACACTGCTTGTGGCTGGGGTAGGACATTCCCCACACTCACTATATTTAGGTCAAAAGAATTATTATTACTCATAATTACTAAGTAGGCTTTACAAAATATTATTTAAAATGTTGTGCGTATTTCCGTTTTTTTTTGTGTATTGGTTTTTCTCACCGATCCAGACTGATAAGTGAAGGTGCGCCGTCGGTTGAGCACGGTCTTGCGGATGAAGAAGAGGGCAAGGAGTGCCAGCAGGATGGTGACGCAGGTGACGGTGACAGAGCCCACCACCGCCACCAGTAGCTGGTAGCCCTCGTTGCTCGGCCTGCCTCCAATGCCCTGTGTGGTGGGCGTGAAGCTCTGGAAGCCTGCATGGGTGGTCGATAGTGGAAGAGAGGGAATGAGTGAGGGACGGTGGGGATTCCAATAACCAGAATATTAGCATCATCAATCATGATTAATCACAAGTTTAAAATACTAGTATTTACATTTATTTTGTATTTTGGGGGGAGATAAAACAAATAGATGTGTGGTGCAGTTGCCATTTGCAATCAATTAGGTGTACCGTTACACCGAGGTAGTTACGGTTGCTTACTGATGACCAGTGGTCTCCAGTCAGTGCAATACATGTAGCTTGTGCCAATTCCTCCGCTTTCTTTGCCTTCTCACTGCCATGCAATTCGTGAATTCTCTCGACAATAGTGCCCCTCGAAGGTGGCTTGTGTGATGGGCCGCCTGAGGTGATCAGACCTGGTCTTCAACAGTGTCCATGGCGATCCCTTTAGCGATTGCGTTGGTTCATTTAGCTGTTGTCACTTTGTTGAGACTTTCCCTGGATGCACTCTGCTAGCGTAGTCTGACGAACACGAGCACTCACGTTAGCGTAAGCATTAGCAAACACACGCTTTGCCCAATGATTGTGCTTCAGACTTGTTGTGCTTCAGAAGGAAAGACAGCTCATCACTTGAAAATGTAATCGATTGATTGATTGATATTTCAACAATGTGCCTCCAGTGACTAGAAAAGCTGTATGCCGCTGTGTGGCATACAGCTTTCCTTCACCAGGGGCACGGGCTTGTTCATACATCCATGGTTATTATTTTGTATCGTATTAAAACAGGTCGGCCTATTTCAATGAAATAATGAAAAGACCAACTGATTGCAAACGGCAGCGCACCTGACATCACCCCAGTTACTGACTGGGGGGAAGAGCACTGTTCAAAATTGTGAACCAGATGAAATACAATTATTAAATTAATGTAATGTTTTTGGAGACTACTATTTAAGGTTATACTTTTTTCTCTGTGTCAGCAAATGTCACATTTGTAAAAAAAAAAAAAAAGAAACTGCTTCATAGCGTCAATGGCAACCAGATAACGATTAATAGAGACCCGGGTTCTAATTAAGACGGGCCTTTATTTGTCAAAACGTGTAGCCACACCGGGTCAGTAAAAGGGACTTGTTTCATTTTGTTTAGTAAAAATGTATGTTATGTACATCCATATGTATTATGAATAATATTTACACCCCTGACTCACCGTCCCCCTGGGTTGCAGCCTGAACAAACTTGCTCCACTCCCCCGGGACTTTGGAGAAGGCCCTCACACGGAACTGGTACAGCGTGCTGCCGTTGAGCGCCGTCACCTCCTTGGCCGTCTTGTTGCCGTCGTCTGTGTCTACCCACGGGTGCGGGGAGCCCTGGCCCACGGGCTGGTACTCGATGACGTACTTGATAATTCCCCCGTTGGCGTCGTCCGGGGGCTGCCATCGCACCTGCACGGCCGACACGAGAGGGGCAGAGCCTGCACGTTGAGCGGAGAAGACGGGCCTGGAGAATGCACAAGGACAGGATATCATGGTCCAACAACACTCAAACATTTGTATGAGTTTTATGTAACCATTAAATGCTAGAATGTGTGGCAGATAGATGGACGAGTCGATTTTCCTGCTAACCTACTGCATACATCTTGTTGGTGAGAAGGAGTCAACAAGCAACAAGGAGCCACGTTTCATATTCTACACACTCACTGAATCCAATTGACTTATGTTGTTCTATTACAATAACAACAAAGCTACCACAACTAATACGATGTCAGCAAATAGCAGGCATGTTTCCAAACTTGAAACAATTGCCGTAGTGCTTGCATCCATCACCCAACCAGACCGGCCTTCTGGACCCTTGTCTCCCCCTGACTACCTCACTACAATGAGATGCTCGTTACCCTGGCTGTTGATGCGGAAGCGGTAGGGCTTGGAGGCGGGGCCCTGGCTGCCACAGTTGACAAGACGCACCACGGCGCTGTAGTCTCGCTGGTAGTCCAGGTTGTGGAACTTAGTGGAGAGTACATTGAGCAGCGTGGTCTCCTCCCACAGCTTCCTACTGGAGGGCGACGGCCCAAACAGCTGCACTAAGAAGCCGCTGGCTTCACCTACACTAGCGGCGCCATTGCTGCTGGGCGGGAGATGCCAGCGCATGGTGGCGTTGCGGCCTTCCACCGAGCTGATGTCGATCTCGGGCCGAACCGTGGGCTCTGTGGTGACAGAGAAGACGCGGTCATGGTGTGTTGGGGGTGGTGGAGGAAGTTTTGCATTTTGTTTTCCTACAAAAATAATCTCTGCTCTTTCTTAATTGTTTTGTTTTAATTGACTTTGACATAATATGGCTTATTTCTGGATGGATGCAGAATGTTTCTTGGGTATTTTCCAATAAATACATTTTTTGCTACTATTGTCTAGCTCAAAGACTCATTTATTTAAATATGTATCATGACAAAAGGACCCTATTTACCCATCCCCCTTACTTGATCAAATGTTAACTGGCAATGAATGCTTGAGAAACTTGCAGCCCACGCTGCCAAGTTTCCAAAACATTCGGTCTTCCATTCGGTCACTCTTTATCCAAAACTCTTATCATTATTCACTGTTCCTGTGCAGACATGCACTCTCTTGCTTTGTCGTGCCATCTTCTCTGTACCCCCCCACACAAAGAATGTGATTCAAGCTGTGTGTGTGTGTGTGTGTGTGTGTGTGTGTGTGTGTGTGTGTGTGTGTGTGTGTGTGTGTGTGTGTGTGTGTGTGTGTGTGTGTGTGTGTGTGTGTGTGTGTGTGTGTGTGTGTGTGTGTGTGTGTGCACGGCAAGAGATATTCTTTTGACTGTACTATGGTAAGGCTATACTATTCCATGGTGGGGCATACACAATTGTTTATAGCCTACTGAAAATATACCTGTGCGTGTGCCACACATAATTGATATCTGTTTAATGTGTAAGGCTGCTTGAGGTGTCAATCGATCAACACACTAAAGCAAGACTGATATAAAATAATCCTGTTTATTTAGCAGTGGATTAGCAAAGATGATGAATGTAAACTAAGCAACAGACTACTTGCGTTGACCCTCCACTGGTGTGTGTGTGTGTGTGTGTATGTGTGCATGTGTGTGTGTGTGTGTGTACCACTGTGACTGCAATTTTTCAATACCGGGACAGTCTGTCTCCATGATGGCCTCTGGGCCGGGGGCTCCCTCACCCCATTCCCCAGGGCGGGTCAGCTGAACTCGGACTTGGTAGCGTGTGGACGGCTTCAGGTTCATCAGCGTGATGGGCTCTCGATCACCGTAGACTGCCAGGGAGGAGAAGAACCAAATGAGTTGGGTACTTTGCAACCTTTAAGAATATTGTCGTGCTTATCTCAGCTTCTTCCATCTGCCTTTTACATGACAGTGTTATGACATCCTCCGTAGGCAGGGTACAGGTGCAGGGAAAGTTGTTCATTTACAGAGCAGGTAGACGCGCACAGCCAAACAACACAGACTGAATCATGACACCATCTGAGTCGGACTGGAACTGGGGGTGTATTAAGAGAGTTACAGCAACAAGTAATTAGAGACATAACAAGGGACAGGTGAACGTGATTAGTAGTTTCACTTTCAAGCGACGTACAGACACGGATGGGAGCCTAATTTGCCACAAAGGATTCCATGCATCTGTTTTCGTGACTGACGGGTAAAGCGCTCAATACTGGCCCAATGTCATACATTTGTGTCGGCATTAGTCAGTTAGACCCTAAATGATCGGAAAATGGGGTCTCGGCTGAAAAATCCCAAAGATTTCCTTCAAGTGCCAGGACCTATGGATAAACAGGTAAGCGCTAGGGATCCAAGAGGGGATTAGACTGTTGGTTAGGGTTAGTGGGAGTGGGTTTGAGAAGAGAGGTGGGGGGGAGGATGTAAGCTAAGCAGAGTCCAGGTGAACTCTGAAGAGGTGAGTCTTGATGATGGTGGTCCCAGCCGGTCAGCTGAAGTGTTTGAGCGGAGTGATCGACCATGGGGGGGGGCCATGGGGCTGACTAATGCTTCGATGTAGGTGGGGGCAGTTCCACTGATGCCCTGCATGGTAGGCCAAAAAAATCTGTGTGCGTATGTACTGAAACGCAAAAAAAGTGGTCGCGGGTGGTATCTTGTCATATTTTTTTCCCCGGGTTCGGTTTCTGGGTAAAAACATAGAAGATGCATGTTGGATAACGTATGGGAGGGGCAGATGTCCATTCATGATATACGCTACATAATTAGTCTACATTAGGGCGATAAAATGATTCTTGTTTACAATGTTCGGTTTGCTCAACAAGTCCAGTGTGAAACGCTAACCACCAAATGAAAAATGCAGCAAAGAAACAAATACAACACAGCATGGGTCAAAATTTATTATTATAGATTAATTGGGGGGGGGGGGGGGTGCTACAGCAATTACGTTAATCATAATAGTCAAAGTGTTTTATTGTCACATGTACATCATAACACAGGGCCATTCTGAACAGTGAAACTGTTCTGACATGGCAGGCGACATTACGCAAAAAAAGTCGGCAAAAAAATAAAAACAGCAAGAAGAGAATTTTTTTTAATAATATATATATATATGCATTATTGGAATGGATGCATCATTGCTGTAATATTCACAATGTCCAAATATGTATCCAAATCTTCATTCCATTAACATCAAGGAATTAAAAAAGTGTCATAATTTTCATTCATTTTGCTCACCAATGATGGAGGACCAAGAGTCTCCATTGTCCATGGGCTTGTAGAGGAGCTTGGTGGAGAGGATGGGGCCGTCTCCTCTGTGAGAGTTCATGGGCATCACCACCAGTTGCTTGCTCCTCCTCTCCAGCAGCTTGGGGGGTGTTACCGGCACGGGGGGCTCTGGGTGGGTGGGGGGGGAAAGACTATTAGACTGTGGAGTTAGTGTGGTAGGTACAGTGGTTGGTATAAGCAGTCTCACGTGGCCCGAGTCCTGACTGGAGTCTGGGGCTGGGTGATGCTGCACACCTGTAGTGCATTGGCCAATAAATGCCTACAGGTTAAACCAGCTGTTACCACACACACACACGCTAGCATGTACCACCTGCTCTGTCCTCAAACCACTTCATTCTGCAATAAATTGGTTAATTCAACGGCATCCATTTGTGTCCTGCTGTTAGGGAGACCTGGAAATGCCACTTAATGTGGCATGTGGCAAAGTCGGCCACACCCCACAATGGCGCCTAATGTGGGCCCTCCAACCGAGGAAAGGTCTTGTCATCTCCCAGCACCAGCCCTTCCCTCATGACCCCTCATCACAGCGATGGTCATTGGTGGAGCCCAGCAGAGGATGGGGCTAGCCACCCCTGCAGCCGGCCTGCAGCCCAAGACTGCCAGCCAGGACTGCAGCGAAGGCCCCCCATGTGCAGGGAGATGGCGGGGATCGTACCACGTTGCCCTGGTGGAGGGTAGCCTTATCAAAGGCTGTTCCAAGCCCTCCAACAAGCTCCACCACGGCCCAGCTGTCGAGCCTCAACCCAGCACACCCAGACACCCCAGCAACTGCCCACACCCAGAGACACCTCTGCCCAGATACAGTCTCGTGAATCGCAAGACCAAAATCACGACAAAACCAGCAGAGGGCCCTATAAACCTTCACAAGGTTTACAACCACTGGAAAGGAGACAAAGACAGACGAGAGATGATTTAAGGTCGAATATTTCCAACAATATTATGTATTCATGTATTTGACAGTAATAATGTTGACGGTAAAACCATTTTCATAATTCTTTAGTCAGTACGTCATTATAATGTAGGCATATAAATAAATCCAGTTTTTATACCATTTATTAAAGCTTTGGTGTAATAATAAATAGTATGTGCTGTCATAATTCATTGAGCTTTATTAATTAGTTGACTGAAACTTGAAAATGTGTTTAAAGGTTTCTGTTTTGGTTTGTGTGTTTTTCAGATGCTTCTCTGACTGCGGTCTTCCCCTGCAAATGACAAGACGAGCCACAGAGCCAGAGCACTCTCTAAACCTGGACAAAGTCAACAACACAATCACTAAAATACGCTGTTTTTAAACACTTAAGTCATTGTGTCAGCGTCAGTCATTCAATACTTAATAAATATCTAACATATCATTAAAGAGAGATTGCTGTGATTGAGGTTTGCGCTCAGACAGATTTATATTTGCTCAGCGCTAAAAAGTGGTTAGGGTGGGGTTTTTGTTCAGTTTATTGTTTTGTTTTGGATTCTCCCAGCCTCAATTTGATTTAGAGATGGGACCGATCCGATCCAACATCGGTATCGGACACCGATCCTGCCGTATAAATGTGTAATAATGCAACTTTAAGGAAAAATTAAACAGTTCTACAAAAATATCCATTATTCCCATATTGTTTTTGTTTTTTTTGGTCTCCCAGAATCCTATGAGTTAGACGGAATGTTAACTTACAGGCAGAGTTTGCGCTGGACCGTAATGAGGAACGCAACGTTACGGCAACTGAGTGAGCCAACAGTTGGCTCACTTAGTTTGGAGATATTTGCCCCCTCAGTTGCATTTTCTGCCCCCCAGTTTAAGTTTGAATTACCCTAGAAACGCAAACGAATTGTGTAGCTATTTCTCTACACAGTTCTTGCACTTTTATTTCAAATATTCAGTTTGAAAACTTTATGAAGGAGTTTGCCATTGCACTTTGGAATTATCATGGAGATAAACAGTTCCAAACAGTTCAAATAAATTTGAACTGTGCCATGAGGCCTTCTACCTTACACATAAACAACAACAACAATAATAATAATAATAATAATAATAATAATAATAATAATAATAATAATAATAATATTCAGGAAAAAAGAGCTCTGGTATCAGAATAGTATTGGTATCGGCAGATATCCAAATCCAGGTATCAGAATCGGATCAGAACTGAAAAAAAAATTGACTCGGTGCATCTCTTGTTTGTGGAGTGTGTGTGTTGGGTGGCTGGTTTAAGTCACCTCACCTGGCCCCGAGTCAGGCTACATACCTGTGGTGCATCGGCTAATCAATGCCCACAGGTAAACCAGCCATCATCAAAAATAACACTCACGGTAAATTTGGCATGTAAGCCTACTGACTGAAAAATATTTACAGAAATCATTAACTAAAGAACATTAAACTTAAACTCTAACAAATTATGTGTGCATGGTAGCTCTGTGAAATATAGTTGAAATTAATATTTATGGATTCAATGGCAGAATTATGTGGTACAGTATAATAAATACTGTATCTTGTAACTCCCAATACACCACACTGATACTGATACTGTGGTATGTTCATAAAATCATATGATTTATTGAACATCCCGGCATATAGTTTAGCCTAGATAGCAATCTAGATTTTATATAACAGTTAAAATAATCTAATACGAGAGACTGGATTTTTTTTTAATTTTGCTTTTAAAATGTGGTCAAACTCAAGAAACTATGTCCAAAGGTTATAAGTGAGTATACATCATGGCGCGCACACAGACACACACACACAAACACGCATGTGCATGCACACCCATTCAGACCTCTGACGGTGAGGTTGAACTTGCGTGAGTCTTGTCCTCCGTTGGTGGAGACCCTGCACTCCCACACCCCGCCATGTTCAGCCTTCAGCAAGGGGATCTCAAACTGAGCTGTGCTCTTGTCAGAGTCCATGGTGGTCTGGGAGGCCTAGGAGCAACACACACACACACATACAATTAGTGCAACATGTTTTTCAGCTGGAAAGTTTCTGTGGTATTTGCAAAATCTCTGCAGTTGTAGTGGTAAAGGAATTTACATTTTGTAGTAGTAGTAGTATTTTGTCTTGCCTATATATTTTTATATTTGGACTGTACATTCATAAATCTGTTAGTTTATTTTTATTATTTAGTTGATTCTCTGTAGTTTTATTGTACTGTATTGCTATGAAACCAGGCATAAGAATTTCCTTCGGGATTAAGAAATGTCTATCTTAGGTTAGGTCTAACTTAGGTTCAAAGTGATTTGAACCTACAAATGACTCACTATAATACTACAAGAGAACTTCACTACAAAACTTCACTACAAAACTGCAAGCTTAAGTCATGAGAAGTAAGTAAAGTGAGTAAGTATTGGAAAATACACTT
>PIJE02004792.1:15000-17500 GCA_002895965.2 Coryphaenoides rupestris | reverse complement strand
AGAACGCCTTCGGAAAAACAAAAGATAAGACGTTCCCGAATAAATAACTCACACGGAGCGCCGCGTCTTAAACGGATGACTGCGGCGCCGCGACTGAACAGATAACAGCGCGATAAATAAAGTATTATAAATTCATGACTTATAAATAGACGACGTCGCGGGGACACACAAAGAGAGGCGTTTAAATTAATCCACAAATACGGAGAGATACCCGACGTAAACAAGTCGACGTTTTAATAACGAAAGAGACGTCGGACGTTGAGGAAAAAGGTTGCGTTTAAAAGCGGTTTCTCGGGGGAAAAAGGTGTTCATCGCCACCGTGACCCCGTGACCCCGTCTTCGTCTCCGGGCGTCGACGCTCACGGAGACGTCGGTGTTCGTTAGGTTGTCCGCCGAGCCAATTAAAACACATCGGACGGGGCTTCACGGAAGTGGAACTACGCCGTCAAAGTTCTCAGTATCATCATTTCAAGTGTAATGCACACACACACGCACGCACGCACGCATGCACGCACGCACGCACACGCACACACACACACACACACACACACACACACACACACACACACACACACACACACACACACACACACACACACACACACACGATGATGTCTCTCAACCGCAGGAATTTCGCTCTCCTTCCTCGCGCTCGTCTCTCGCTCTACATTTTGCGAGGACCGTTCGACCGCCGCTAACTTTTACAAAATAATCGCCGGGGCCCCCGAAATGTGCTCATACCGCCGGAGCAATCAAGGTAATGAGAAAAAGACCGCGACTCGTGTGTTTTGCTCTCGACCGTCCGCCCCCCCCCCACCCCCCCCCCCTCCTCCCCCCCCTCTTGGCAAGGTCGGCCGCTCAGGCGAACAAAGGAGACGACGGCCGCTTGATGACGAGCAAATCTGTGACCGTCCAAAAGAAACAAAGAAAAGTAATTGAAGCTAATAATTTAACCTTCTCTCCCTCCCTCCTCCTCCTCTGTCGACATTTGTTGTTGTTGTTGTCGTTGTTGTTTTTTGTAGCCTAGCGGTCGTCGCCGTAGCCGTACGCCGCACGGCGCCACGATTTCGACACCGAAGCGAGGGCCCCCCCCTGGCGTGAGGAGAGGACGTGCAAGCGATGTTGGCATGACGACGGGGCCCCCGCGAACCGTTTGATTCATACGGGTGACCCCCCGACCCCCAACCCCCCCAACACCCCCCCGCGCATACACGCAACCAACAAAGAAGACACGCGGTCTTGAGGTCTCCAGAGCGACTCGTTGTAAAGTAAAGAAGTCGACGGCGGTGATGATGATGATGATGATGATGATGATATACGCACAGAATATCTATTATTTGTTGTTATGAACACACCGTTAGTGTACAGTGTGTATGTGTATGTTTGTTTGTGTGTATTTGTGTTCATCGATGCGTTCATGTTTCTTTAAGCACTTTTCTTTGCTGTTTTATTTTCTTTTATTTTGTGTGAAGCACCTTTGCAGGACGTGGTCCAAATACGACTTGAATTGAATTGAATTGAATTGAATCAAATATATGTTTTTGAACGATACTATTACTTTCTGTTTAATGTTCAATGTTATGCGCCACTTTCACAAAAGCACATTCCTCGTTCCTTGTAAAACACTAAGGCGGGGGAAAAAATGACCCATTTGCTGTTATTATAGAACAACCACGTCTGAGTTTTCCATTAGCGGTGCCCACCTACAGAGAGAAGTTGTTTTTGTCAATAATCCAGAAAACACACGCAAAGGCATTCGGTGCCGCGAGGGAAGCCGCTTGATGTTGCGTCGGTCGCGTCCAAGTCTCTCCCAACCTGGAACCTGGAACCAGGAACCAGGAACCTGGAACGGGATGAAAAGTCTCGGAAAAGTCAACAAATAACGTAGCGGCGTCGCAAACAAAACCGAGTCTTTCATGCTCCTAATCTGGATCAGAGTCGGACTCGGAAGTGTTTCAGTGTGCGGAACAATCTGAAATACTGCGCTGGAAAAAAGGGAAGAAAAACACACCTGTGTGTGTGTGTGTGTGTGTGTGTGTGTGTGTGTGTGTGTGTGTGTGTGTGTGTGTGTGTGTGTGTGTGTGTGTGTGTGTGTGTGTGTGTGTGTGTGTGTGTCTGTGTGTGTGTGTGTGTGTGTGTGTGTGTGTGTGTGTGTTCTCAGATGAGTTTGGGCCTTTAATTATAATCGTAATTAATTTAATGAATACGCTGATATTCTCTGTGGTGAAATATCTCTAAAATTAGCTGTACAATATAATATTGTATTTTCTACAACTCCTTCTCGCTTGGTTCTCAGCACAATAAATGACCATGAGTATAAAAAAAGTAAAAAGTGTAATTCGATGGTTTCTCATTGAGATTTGCGATTTGTGATTTTAACGATGAAAAAACATAAAAACATAAAAACATGCGTTTTAAAACCTGCACGCCAGCGTATCGCCTCAAATGTGTTTCCTATCAAAATGTAAAACCAATTTATGTCCAACTTCAAAGTTATCTT
>PIJE02004792.1:2500-7500 GCA_002895965.2 Coryphaenoides rupestris | reverse complement strand
CGGCGTTCACGCGTGTGTTTCAAGAAAAACACAAACATGTAAAATTAAAAGTGATTAAAAGTGATCGGTTTGGGTCGGTCGTGGATTGATTGTGGTGCAAGTATTGACTAAAATGGACAAAAACACCTCAAATTGGGCCCCAGAACTTTGTCCTCGTTACGTTAAACGCATGCTATAGCCCCGCCCCTAAATAAAAAAAATAAATAAGTGTGTCATATATTGCTAGTGGGCGGGGCCTACACACAACAATACACACACAACAATACACACACAACAATACACACACAACAACACACACAACATGGAAATTAATTACTTTAATAATAATAATAAATGTAAACTTAAATACATTTAATAAATAAATATCTTGTTTTGTTGACCTATATTTTTCCTTCGGCTTATTCACTGTCAATTTGTAAATGTATTATTTTATTATTCTATAGTTTATTGTTCTATTGCTACGCTTACGGTATTTTGAGAAACCTCTGGCACAAGAATTCACTTCAGGATTAATAAAGTTCTATCTTATGTTATCTTATCTTATCTTATCTTATCTTATCTTATCTTTAATTCAACCGTTTGATGGAGGCTGGCTGTCCAGGAGAAGATTCGGTTCGACTTCCACAGAGATAAGTGCAGACGAATTCTGATACATGGTCTGCGTCACTGTTGGTCAATCTTATATAGTATATATATATATATATATAGTATATATATAACATACGTACATGTGAAAATATGTATACTTTGTGTCCCGTGAACCCAAACAGTGTTCATTTCTCTCGGTTCAGTACGTATGTGCTTCTAATGACTAACATGTGTTGAGAGAAGAAAAGATAACTTTGAAGTTGGACATAAATTGGTTTTACATTTTGATAGGAAAACACATTTGAGGCGATAACGCTGGCGTGCAGGTTTTAAAACGTGTTTTTATGTTTTTTTCATCGTTAAAATCACAAATCGCAAATCTCAATGTGAAACCATCGAATTACACTTTTTACTTTTTTTATACTCATGGTCATTTATTGTGCTGAGAACCAAGCGAGAAGGAGTTGTAGAAAATACAATATTATATTGTACAGCTAATTTTAGAGATATTTCACCACAGAGAATATCAGCGTATTCATTAAATTAATTACGATTATAATTAAAGGCCCAAACTCATCTGAGAACACACACACACACACACACACACACACACACACACACACACACACACACACACACACAGACACACACAGACACACACACACACACACAGACACACACACACACACACACACACACACACACACACACACACACACACACACACACACAGGTGTGTTTTTCTCCCGTTTTTTCCGAGCGCAGTATTTCAGATTGTTCCGCACACTGAAACACTTCCGAGTCCGACTCTGATCCAGATTAGGAGCATGAAAGACTCGGTTTTGTTTGCGACGCCGCTACGTTATTTGTTGACTTTTCCGAGACTTTTCATCCCGTTCCAGGTTCCTGGTTCCTGGTTCCAGGTTCCAGGTTGGGAGAGACTTGGACGCGACCGACGCAACATCAAGCGGCTTCCCTCGCGGCACCGAATGCCTTTGCGTGTGTTTTCTGGATTATTGACAAAAACAACTTCTCTCTGTAGGTGGGCACCGCTAATGGAAAACTCAGACGTGGTTGTTCTATAATAACAGCAAATGGGTCATTTTTTCCCCCTTGATGTGGAGAGAGAGAGAGAGAGAGAGAGAGAGAGAGAGAGAGAGAGAGAGAGAGAGAGAACGAATGAAATGAAAGAGTCTTCCTGTGTTGCCAAATGAGACCCAGGTCGACCATAGCCATGCACACACACACACACACTCTCTCTCTCTCTCTCCCTCCCACAGTCTCTCTCTCTCTCTCTCTCTCTCTCTCTCTCTCTCTCTCTCTCTCTCTCTCTCTATGTTCCTCAAACACACACACACACACACACACACACACACAGTCTGGCTGACTCCTTTACACACACACACACCACTTCCACAAATGACCCTCCTTGAAGTTAATCCCGCCTCTTTAGGCTGGATGCCTTTTTCGAAACGTGGCCCCTCCCACATCTGTAGACCCTTCGAAAACGTGGCCCCTCCCACATAAGCGGTATTCAAAAAACGTGGCCCCTCCCACATCGGTAGAGTCATCTAAACAGGGCCCCTCCCACACATGTGCCCTCCTAAACGTGGCCCCTCCCACATCTGTACGCTTCGAAAAGTGGCCCCGCCCACAGCTATAGACTTTTCCCGAACGTGGCCCCTCCCACATATGTACCCTCCTAAACGTGGCCCCTCCCACATCTGTACCCTCCTCAAAGTGGCCCCTCCCACATCTGTAGAGTCTCCCGCTCTCTCTCTCTAAATGACTCTTTAACCCCTACTGCTATGTCTCTCTCCCACCCCCTCTCTCCCCCTCTCCCTCTCTCTCTCTCTCTCTCTCCTCCTCTCTCTCTCTCACTGTCTGTCGATGTTCCTCAAACACACACACACACACACACTCACACACTCACACTCACACACACAAAGATCTCATTCTCTCACTGGGAGCCTTTTCTTCCCAACTGAAAGCTTGTGGCGGGGAGGAGGGGGGAGGCGTACACTCCCCTCTCTGGTGCAGCTGACTCCCCCCTCCCCCTTCTCCTCACCCCCCGTCTCACCCCGCCCCTCCCCCTCATCGCACACACAGACATAATATATAGATATATATATATCTATATATAATGTATATACTGTATATATATATATAGAGAGAGAGAGAGACACACACACACACATGCACATGCACACACAGCACGACACACACACACACACACACACACACACACACACACAGAGGGGTCAGGGGGTCACGGGCCACACCACCCCCACCCCGCCAGCTAACGGCGGCGGGGTGGGGGAGGGGCTTGGAGGGCGGGCCTGGGGGAGGGGCTTGTGTGTTTGCTGCACAAACACACACACACACACACACACACACACACACATACAGCCCGGGCCCCCTGGAACCCCCGGAGTAACCGATGAATTAACCGATGAATTAACAGTCGATTATGACAGCGATAAGCATTACTATACAGCATTAGCATCGGGTTTGGTTACGTTAACTCATTAATACCTCTCCAACAACGGTACATTAATTAACCCGGTAATTAAACATCAATTAACAACGCGTTCATATGTGGCGTTCGCATAGGAGTCAGGGTTACTGTGTTAGGGTTTATAACCCTAATCATATTACATAATGCATAAATGAATAATTAACATGAACTTCATTACCTTAGTTAACATGAACACCAGTAGTACATGATTACTGGACCATTTGTTAACCGTTGATTAACATTCTGCTCTAACTCATGTTAATTAATGATTAATTAACGTACCCTAATTGTAAAGTGTTAGGCTACCAATCAAAAATAAATGATATGGAAACAGATAATGTCTAGTCTGTCTTAAAGTTTGTAGAAATAATTAAGAAGAAGCCACAGTTGGAACGTGTTCTTCTTTAAGGTGTAAATGTGTGTGAATAATAGTCGTCCACGTCGCTATAGAAACAGCAGCTGTGAACCAGCAGCTCAGCAGACAGGTGGAGAATCAGAAGGAGACGTGTGGAGTGTGTTGGTAGTGGAGGTGGAGGAGGAGGAGGAGGAGGGTGGAGGAGGAGGAGTAGGAGGCGGAGGAGAAGGAGGAGGGTGGAGGAGGAGGAGGAGCAGGGTGGAGGAGAAGGGTGGTGGAGGAGGAGGATGGTGGAGGAGGTGGCGGAGGAGGAGGGTGGAGGAGGAGGAGGGGGGTGGAGGAGGAGGAGGAGGTGGAGGAGGAGGTGGAGGGAGAAGGGAGGAGTAGGGTGGAGGTGGGTGGAGGAGGAGGAGGAGGAGAAGGGAGGAGTAGGGTGGAGGAGGGTGGAGGAGGGTGGAGGTGGGTGGAGGAGGAGAAGGGAGGAGGGTGAAGGGTGGAGGAGGGTGGAGGAGGGGCAGAGGGGGCTAGCAAATTACAGAAGAATGTGTGTGTGTGTGTGTGTGTGTGTACCGTCTGTAGAATGCTTTCTAATTACTCAAACAGATGTAGCTCCGCCCCCCTTTTTACAAATCCCCTCCCCCCCCGACAACACACACACAGACACACACACACACACACACACGGACACACGGACACAGGCACACACACTTTTTAAACTCATGGCTATCCTGTCATCCAGCCCCCTCCCGTCATCTCCCTCCTCGTCCCTCCCCCTTTTACTCCCCCTCCTCCCCCTCCTCCCCCTTCCTCTCCGTTTGTATTTTTTTTTCTTCACTTTTCTTCGTCTCCATCCTGGTATTCCTGTTTTCCACGTGTGACTCACTCTTTCGCCAGCTGAGGCCATGAGGGCGTCAAGCGAGACACACGAACAGAGACCTCCTAAACCGAACCAAACGTTCTTTTTCCTCCTCTCTCTCCCTCTCCTCTCTCTCCCTCTCTCTCCCTCTCCCTCTCTCTCCCTCTCTCTCCCTCATGTAACGTTGAAAGAAAGAAAGATAGAAAGAACAAACTGCGCCCTCAACGGACAAACCTGCTTTCAAAGTCCGTCCACTTTTTGAACCATCGAGGCTCCACGTAGTTAAGTCGAAAGGAGACGGAGCCCGCGAGTTACACATCACATCACATACTAAGAGAAGGGAGGAAGAGGAGGGAGGAGGGAGGAGGAGGAAGGGTGGCTGGGGGGGGGGTGGGGCGGGGAGATGGAAAGAGGTGGGTGGGTGTCAGGAAAAGGGAGAGACGGCCAAATCGTGCGGAAGGGGGAGCGTTTCCTCGTCATGTTGGGCGATTTCAGTGAGCGGAGCGCTGCGGAGGGACGTCCCCCAGCTGACTTTCGGTTGAAGCCAGCGTGTGTGTGTGTGTGTGTGTGTGTGTGTGTGTGTGTGTGTGTGTGTGTGTGTGTGTGTGTGTGTGTGTGTGTGTGTGTGTGTGTGTGTGTGTGTGTGTGTGTGTGTGAATTTTTGTCGCTTTTTTTTGGTTTAA
>PIJE02004791.1:20000-23013 GCA_002895965.2 Coryphaenoides rupestris | reverse complement strand
AAAATAAAAACGCGTCGGATGGACACCGTCTTCTAAACGACCCCGGACCGCCCGGAAGGCTGCTCCGCGAATATTAACGTGAAATAAGATCTTTCTGAACGACGCCGAGCCACACCGCGACGGCGCAAATTCGTCGAGGGGAACTGTCTAGAAACACCAAACGGTTGAGAGTGTGCTCCGTCTTTGGCCATACGAATATTTGACATTACCAATGCTGCGATGGCGCAAGGGCAAACTCGGGAAATAACCTCCGCGCGCGGGCGTGCGTTCGGGCTAATTTTAACCCGTTTCTTACACTCCTGGCTCTCTCCCTGTCTCTGTCTCACTCTCTTTCCCTCTCTCTTCTCTCTCTTACTCTCTCTCTGTCTCTCTCTTAGCCTCTCTCCATGCTCTCCCTCACTCTCTCTGTCGTTGTTCCTCCGCAAGGTGCAGAGAAGCTAACCACGCCGCACTTGCGGAAAGGTCGAGGAATCACTCTCCCGCGAAGGCGGAAGAGTTGAGGTATTAAACATAAACTGTTGAATAATTTCGCGTATGATTGCGTGGCCAAGAGAGGAACCGGCGATTCGAGCAATAAGTCGTTGAACTATATACCTCTCGTGTGTAGTTCGGCCATAGAGTGGACGGACTGCCGTGTGCTCATGAGGGAGGCGGTTTGTGTTGGAATAGGAGTGTTGTGCGGGTGCGCGGAGGGATGGGGCGTCGGCAGGGGGGAGAGAGTCGTGTTGAGGAAAGTTTCCAATATTAGAATAGTTAAAGCGTCAAGATTTTTTTTTCCTATTTCACTTTCTCCTTATCTTATAATCATTATGCTCCACATGTGTATCTTTCTAACAAGTGTTACCTATTGCCTCTCAGTGTAAATTTGCAGAGACACCGTACACTTTTATTTTATATCTTGTGGCACTTAGGCACTCTATAACAGTGCTCACACTCTCAGCTGGGCGAACATGGACTATTTCGGCAGGTCGAACAGATTTACAAGGTCTCCCGCTCTTGTGATGCATTTCTGTGGCTCCTAACTTGGTGCTTTATCAAACGCCAGAGTATGAGATAATGAGTTTTGGACAAGGGGGCCGCAGGGCCCGAGCCCCAAAGCCCGGGAAGGCATTTCTCGTGGCTCGTGGTGAGGCGGCGGCGAGATCAGTTTTTTTCCATCATATGCGAATGCAGTAAAGATGAAATAGACCTCGTAAATGAGTCCCAATGATAACTGATATGTACTAGATGATCGAGAGAAGATGATATAGGAAATTGGGGAAACGCTGTCTGGGGACTGAATCAATTCATTTTCCAAGAGCACAGTTCCACTCGGCGAGATCTTTATGGCGCTGTCTGTGCCTTTCCCGCACAATTCATATTAACTCCGTCATCATCACCGCCGCCGCCGTCGTCGTCATCGTCGGGCACACGTACACGCGCGCACACGCGCACGCACACGTGGAGTTACGACACCAGCGGCAGGCGAACACAAGGATGCGACTCTCTCTATGGAAAAGGCAAACACTTCCTCCCCAATCATATTTCTTCAACCAAATCTAGCACATTAGTAAATTCAAACAGAGCACAACATACATACAGCAGTTGCGAGCGAGCAAAATCTTACCAGGCCTTATATGTTTTGGGCCAGGACGAACTGCCACGGCGCGGGCTCTTTCCCTTCATACTCTCCCACCTCGCTCATTCATTCTTACTCATCGTCCCTCTCTTCTCTCACTGTTCTTCTCTTTCACCTAACCCTCCTCGAACCCCCCCCTCGTCCAACCCCTCTCACGCCCACCACTTCCAACCCAATCACCCCAACCAACACCAGTCTTCAACCAGTGGGGGATATGCCGACCCATTAGAGGCGAACAACTTAATTTATACCAGCCAGCTTATATCTCTCAACAACTCTTTTCCCAAGCACACCCGGCACATCAACACTAGGAGGCACAGACTTTCGCACATTAATAGAGCAAAATACGCTCGCTACTAGTTACAGCACTGGCGTGCACACAAACAGGCGACAGCACACACACAACGAGGCACAAATACCATAGACACCACACTCATCTTACACATTATGTTACAAAAACATCCGGTGGTAGCAATTATGACCGTGTGTGACTTCGTTGTGTGCATGTGGCGACGTTGTATTACGAAGATACCCTAGTGTCAGTGTTTAATCATATGTAAGATGAGCATGCCTAAGCATCGTGAATAAAAATGTTGATGTGTGTAGAAGCACCCGCATGCCGTTATGGTGTGGTTATCGTAGTGATTACTTTATTCATGACAATATAACACAAACAATGTACATAGAAAAAGGTGTTCGAATATATAAAATATAGTTTTATGTTTTTACATGACCAACTCCTCTGAAAGTATTCGTCCCAAACGTGGTTGAACTCATTTAATGTTTTGTACGCAGGCGGAAACGGCAGAAGAGTCGAGGGAACAACGCTTGATACCACGTGAAGAGTGACGGCAGATAATGACCACCGGTAGTAGTACGACATCGTAGATTCCTGGTGTGTAGACTGTGGGGTGTGTGTGTGTAGATCGTAGTGAAACACGGCTTGTATGTGTTTGTTGTCCGGGGACCAGATTCCTCTGCTTGCTTCTTTTCCCTCCTTTTTCCCTCCGGTTTGTTGGTGTGTTTGTTTGGGATGATGGGATTGCCTTTTGGTCCTGCTCGCTCGGATAGCTGTGTAGGTAGTGTGACATAGTAGTGATGCTGTCCTACAAAAGCGTTGCTTCCTCGACTCTTTCTGCCGTTCTGCTGGCGTACAAAAAGAAAACATAAATTGAGTATTTCAACCACATTTTGTGTGTAGCTCGTGTGTTGTGAGTGTTGATAGATGCTGTGTTCAGAGGGAGGTTTGTGGTGTAAAAAACAATAAAACTAAATTTGTGTATTATTATCTGTGTCTGTGTGTGTGCTGTGTGTGCTGCTGATCGGGTTGCCCATCACACCCTCCAGCCATTTGTTCTATGTGTGCTGATATTAAGGACTCCTATCGTCTCACTG
>PIJE02004791.1:0-2500 GCA_002895965.2 Coryphaenoides rupestris | reverse complement strand
CGAAAAGAACTACAAGTCCCAACACAAGGTCGACTGCAACGCCCTGACCCCCAATGAATCTTAATGAGTGAACACGCTGCAAGAGAGACTGTGTGTGTGTGTGTGTGTGTGTGTGTGTTTGTGTAGTATGTGTGTGTGTGTGTTTGTGTAGTATGTGTATGCTCAAGAGAGAGAGAGAGATTAATTGACCAGATAAGAGATTTATTAAGTTAAAAGACGCTGAGAAACCGTATTTGCGAGAGGAAAAATAAATAATAGATACGCGCACTTTTTGGTTTTTTGTTTCTGCGCTTTAGTCATCCGGACCACATAAAAAAAAAGCTACTGGCAACCAGCTCCCCATTACATCACACCAGACCATCAATAAAGGCTCCGTTGGCACCTCCAGAGTGTATAAAAAGAAAGTATTTACCGGCGTTCTCGGCGAAACAAACCTTCCGTGTCGGTTTCTGCCCCGCATGTGAAAGAAAAAAAAAGTAGGACGGCCTAATCCTTTCGGCACAAAACCCAATCTCTCTCTCGGGGAGATCTGACGAGTACGTGATTAATTCCTCGGTGTATTAATGATCGTGTAATTCTCTCGTATATAAAACAAAGCTTAAGTCTTATTTTGCTAAGATATTTGACCTTGTCGGCCGAGTTAAGACATTTCGCCGTGGATTTAAAATGCATCTAAAGATTAAAAAAAAAAATGATGGTTGACTGTTAACCGAGGATTATAAACCTCAAGTAAAATTGCTTTTTCATTTCGAAAGCAGAAGTGATTTTAAAAATCGCTGGCGGTGGGCGGGCGGGTGGGCGGGGGGGTCAGGTGGGCGGGCGAGGGGGTCAGGTGGTTTACGAGGCGTCAACTTGAACGACAAATACTTTTGCGTTGTTGTTCTTGTTGTTGTTCTTGTTGTTTCCGATGGATATTAGAGTGCAGATCTATTGTGCGTCGAGCATTTTCGGTTTACCCTTCTTCACGACCACCTCTTTGTCTCTCTCTCTCTCTCTCTCTCTCTCTCTCTCTCTCTCTCCTTCCAAGCCCCCCCGTCTGTCTGTCTGTCGGTCTGTCTGTCTGTCGGTACAGAAATTAAAGTAATAACCTCGTAACAGAAACGAGATTTCGCCGCTAAATTTATGCTACACTCCTTGAGGCTACACACACACACACACACACACACACACACACACACACACACACACACACGCGCGGCGCCGCAGACAACACAGGGTTGCTTTGATCGCTGCTCGTACAGCGGGATGGGCGTGGGGGGAGAAAAATCCTTTATGACTATCAAATATGTCTCCCTCCCTCTCTCCCTCCCTCCCTCCCTCTCTCTCCCTCTCTCCTTGCCACCCTCGTTCACCGCATGTTTTCATCCGTGAACGAGGATGACTCCGGAGACACGGCGCCGCACCTTTCGCCCCGACGACGACGACAACGATGACAACAACAACAACAACAACAAAAACAACATTGTCGGCGGCGACGTCGTCGACAACACGTTCCTATTCATCACGTGGTTCTTTACAGAGAGGAGGAGGAGGATGAGGAGGACGACGTGGCGAGGAGGCGAGGAGGCAGGGGTGAGGGAAAGGACAGCGACAATAGTTTCCCCGTCGTGATGCATACCGATGTGTCGCTTATTAAAAAGGTGATGAAGAAGCACAATAGATGACAGCGGAATGATAATTGTAGTCATTTTTGTACGTACTGTATGTACTGTATGTGTGGAGGATGTCCTTCGATTTTTCCCGATAGTCGTTCATGCGATCCACTTGACGCTCGGCCGGTGGTATTGACGAGGAACCCGAGGACATTTCGGACGAGCGCTTCTCAGGAAGCAATCGGCACCGTTCCGAATGGGCACAGAATGGACACCGCACAAGGGGGTGGGTTAGTATCGTCGAGGACCCGTGGAGGCGCAGCGTCAAGCGTGTTGCGGTTGTTCGGCGTGTAAGTGAGCCGATAACAGCGGAGGCTGCGCGATCAGCCCCCCGATTCCAACGGGAACGTTTCCGGAAAAGGGGGCCGTGGGGCCACGCTTCCGAACGGGCGCGCTTTCGTGACGAGTACAAGCAAGGACAAAAGACGTGTCACCAGTCAGTCTGTGTGTGTGTGTGTGTGTGTGTGTGTGTGTGTGTGTGTGTGTGTGTGTGTGAGTGTGTCTCAGTGCAAGGAGCAGAACAGTCAATACTGTAATTGCGGAAATTACGTCTGGTAAATTAAACAGATGAGTAAACGTTTTATATAATATTAACATACACTGCACAACAATTTTTCTTACTTCCTTCAAATTGAAGGTTAGCGAGTTCTCGATCTGAACGACCGAGGAGTCAGATTTGACCTCAGCGTTCGGCGGACGGCTTTGCGTTCGCTTAATGGCGGATAAACTGCGCAGTGTTGTTATTAAAAGTGGACCGTTTATGTCCGTCCGCAGACGTGGGAAGTCCCCGACTGTAGACAGCGGGATTAAAGATTTAAGATTACACTGTGTGACGGTAATGAGGGGCT
>PIJE02004790.1:14695-17195 GCA_002895965.2 Coryphaenoides rupestris | reverse complement strand
GGCTTTGCCTTGAAGTTGAGCTAAATTAGCACGCACAGGCTGACCGCTAAGCTGATTAGCTCGTTAATTTCACTAAAATGCATTGTATTCCTTATTAACGACGTGATTGTGAGGAGAGGGCTCACCTAGGTGGCAAACTAATGGGAGACCGACCCAGGAGTGTGTGAGTGGGGGGGTGGTGAAGCCATTTTATGTGTGTGTATGCGTGTGTGTATGCGTGTGTGTATGCGTGTGTGTAGGATGGGTGGTGGGCGGGCAGGGGGGATTATTTTGTGGAGTGTGGGAAGAAGGGGGGGCTTGGTATGATTGACATGTGGAGGCTATCATTTCTTCTTTCGAGACAATAAAATATGCCGTTAAATCCTTTGAATCCTCTGGCATCGGCCATTAAAACATCAGGCATTCAAATGAGAGTGGGGGATGTAGGATACATAAATCAGGATCGCGGGGCACTTTTGTAAATCTAGAGCCTTAAATACGGGCCGGGGCCGATATGAGATCAGTTACCGCTGTCACGGAACAAGACATGAAACCCTTCATTTATTCCAAAATGTGCCTCGGAGGCGCAGGCTTCATGGTTAATTTTTGTCATATTTTATTTTTTTGGGGGTATTTTGGTTTTTTCAAAGTTCTCACTTCTTTTCTCTTTTTTTCCTGCCCTCTG
The DNA here is from genome assembly GCA_002895965.2 of Coryphaenoides rupestris. Taxonomy (NCBI): domain Eukaryota; kingdom Metazoa; phylum Chordata; class Actinopteri; order Gadiformes; family Macrouridae; genus Coryphaenoides; species Coryphaenoides rupestris. Next base: position 16,531 of record PIJE02004790.1, on the reverse strand, counting down.
TCTCGCTGTCCTTTTCCTTACCTCTCCTCCCTCTCTCTCGCCCTCTCCCTCCCTCTTCCCCTCTCTCCATCTCTCTCTCTCAACCCCTCCCTCTCTCACCCTCTCTCCCTCCCTCTCCCTCTCTCCTTCTCCCTCTCTCTCCCTCTTTCTCTCCCTCTCTCTCTCTCCCTGTCTCCCTCTCTTACCCCTCCCTCTCTCTCCCTCTCTCCCTCCTTCTCTCCCTCTTCCCCTCTCTCCATCTCTCTCTCTCTCCCTCCCTCTCTCTCTCCCTCTCTCTTCTCCCTCTCTCCCCCTCTGTCTCTCTATCCCCCCCTCTCTCTCCCTCTCTACCCCTCTCTCTCTCTCTCTCTCTCCCTCTCCCACTCTCCCTCTCTCTCCCTCTCTCACTGTCTCCCTCTCTCCCTGTCTCTCTCTCTGCCTCTCTCTCCCTGTCTCTCTATCCCCCTCCCTCTCTCTCTCTCTCTCTCTCTCTCTCTCTCTCTCTTCTCTCTCTCTCTCTCCCCATCCCGCGTTCCCTCTCTCCCTCTCTCCGTCCCTCTCCCTCCCTCTCGTCCGCTCTCTGGCCCCATATGTGATATTCATGAAGTGTGAGTGAGCACAGTATTTGACATCTGTGCAACACACCTAAGCGAACCGCCGGAGACGGACGGGCTGTTCCTGAAAATGTCGCGAACGATTTGGCTCCATAAAAGCTGACGGTCTTTCGCCCCTACCCCCCTTTTTTTTTTCTCCTTTCTCTTTTCCGTCCTTTTCATGTCCGACCCAAAATGGGGCCGGATTTTCTTACACACACACACACAACACACACACACGACACACACCCACACACACCCATCTCCAATCTCGTAGCCCCTCTGACATCTCTTCAAAATCGTCAGCAAAGAACCAAAATAAAAGGCAGAGCTCATCCTCGTAGAGAGCGACGTTCACACACATCTTCGATTGTCTCCCCCCCTCCCAGATCACCTGCAGCTCAGTGCCGTTGTGAGAGGTGCTTGTTGGGAGACAATGAGAAACTTCCTGATGAAACAATAATGACCCCCCTGCCCACCCCAGAGGTTCACATCCTGTCTCTCAGGGAGCCACTCTGAGTCAAACACACAGGACCCCCCACAGGGGCATGTCTCGTCGTGGTGTGTGTTGTGTGGTGTGTCGTTATTGGTGTGTGTGTGTGTGTGTGAGTGTGACTCTGTGTGTGTGTGTGTGTGAGAGAGAAGAGGAAGAAGGGAGAGAGAAGAGAGAGAGAGAGAGGAGAGGATAGAGGAGAGAAGGAAGGAGAGTGTGCATGTGTGACTGTGTGAGAGAAAGAGTGTGTGCGTGTGTGTGTGTGTGTGTGTGTTTGTGTGTGTGAGTGGCTGAGACTATGTGTGTGTGAGAGAGAGAGAGAGAGAGAGAGTGTGTGTGTGTGTGTGTGTGTGTGTGTGCGTGCTTGTGTGTGTGAGTGGCTGAGACTATGTGTGTGTGAGAGAGAGAGAGAGAGAGTGTGTGTGTGTGTGTGTGTGTGTGTGTGCTTGTCAACACGTCAACCGCCCTAAAGTGGAACCCCACTTTTAGACGAGGGGAAAATCGGGGGGAAGACGAGAGAGAGAGAGAGAGACGGAGAGAGATGTTGTTGGGAGAAAATCGTGCGAGAGGAAGTGAGCGCACGAGACCTCTGGGCTTCCGGGTCAACAGCCAATGTCGCTCAGTTGACCTTTGACCCCCTTGAGTAATTCCTCCTTTACTTTTGTACCCGGCGGCGTTTTACCTTTGTCATTCTTAACCTCTTTCTTGTTTTTTTTTACTTACTCTTTTTCTATTTTCTATTCAAACCAGACCATCATCTGACAACAGATG
>PIJE02004788.1:11236-23030 GCA_002895965.2 Coryphaenoides rupestris | reverse complement strand
TGGATCCTGGGTCCTGGGTTGGCCTGGCTGCTGGGCCCATTTAAAAAAAAAAATGCACGCGCGCCAGAGTTACTAATCTTTATGGAAAACTGCGATCAATACTCCCGGGGAATAAGGTTAGAGTTCTACGGAAAGGTTTAGACGTTTCTACTGCTCTCCAATTTTACTCCTTAAAGTAAGGGTCCTATTAGATAAGAGTGTATCACAGGACTTAGCTTTTAGCCTCCTAACCCCCCCCCACCCCCCCCCCCCCCAACCCCCCCCCCCCTCCCGGAATATACTAGCATGCCAGCTGGCCCCCCGTTTCAGGTGACCTCTCCAAGTGCAAGGCCCCCGAACTACACACCGTCACCTTCACTTTACCTGAGCGTCGCTGTTCCTCACGCCTCTGCCTAATCTATCAATCGATCAATACTCCGGGAAAAGCTATAGGAGAGTCACTGCTTCGATACTCCTGAGTAAGGTCGATTAGACGCACAGGCCTGACCCCTGAGCTGCTATGACCCCTGAATACACTCAAGGCTTTGCTCGCTATGCTTGGCTGATAGGGGGGGGGGAGGCCTCGAGTTTCCAGGTAACCTTGACGACAACAACAACAACGACAGCACAGCACAGCACAGCACAAGGCCCAGAAGTGAACTAACTGCACACCCTCACCCTCACCTTACCTGAGTGCCTGCGTTCCTCATACCTCTTCTGTCTCTCTTTCATGGCCTCTCTGTCTCTCTGTCTCTCTCTGTCTCAGTGCCTCCGTTTTGCCGCTCAAACCGGAGACGAAACGCGAGAGAGAGAGGAGAGGAGAGAGAGAGAGAGAGAGGAGGGATGGAGCGAGAGAGAGAGAGAGAGCGGGAGAGAGAGAGAGAGAGAGAGAGAGAGAGAGAGAGAGAGAGAGAGATCGAGGGAGCGATCTGGGAAGCCAGGTGACTGGGAGGAAGAAGAGCAGCGAGCGAGGAAGAGGATCACGTGACACTCCCCCGGTGAAACGCAGGGAGTGTCAGACGTCCCTCCCCACTCCCACACACACACACACACACACACACACACACACACACACGGATACGCACACACGCACATGCAGACGCACGCACACACACACACACACACACACACACACACATTGAGTGTTCTTTTGAATCTCCACAGCTCTTGGCGTCTGCTTTCCCGCCCATCCTGGCTGCCTTATTGGATCAGCCGTCAACCAACCCCCCCCCCACACCCACACACACACACACACACAGACACACAGACACACACACAGACACACAGACACACACAGGCACACACAGACACACACAGGCACATACACACACACACACACAAAATTGTACATACAGAAATGTATTATTTTGCATCTAAGCCGGTGTCGTGTCCCTTCTTGTGTGTGTGTGTGTGTGTGTGTGTGTGTGTGTGTGTGTGTGTGTGTGTGTGTGTGTTGTGTGTGTGTGTGTGTGTGTGTGTGTGTGTGGGTGAGTCGACACACATACAGACAGACACACATAGACACACACACATACACACACACACACATACAGAGATACACACACATACACACAGATACACACACACACACCACTACACACACATACACAGACACACACACACACACACACACACACACACACACACACACACAGCCATTGGAAATATGTGAAGACCTTCCAGGTCAACATTACCTCCATTATTCAGTTTTTTTTGTAATAGTTTGCAACGCTTGCATGTATTTTGTCCACACACACACACACACACACACACACACACACACACACACACACACACACACACACACACACACACACACACACACACACACACACATAGCAGCCTACATCAAACCTGATCTACCAATGATGGACAGAGAGTGAAACGAGGCAAAAATAATTCAGAAATAATAATAATAATAAATAAATGCAAGTAAGGGAAGTATAAAGAAATGTCAGTCAGACCTACGAGAGCGTGAGAGAGAGAGAGAGAGAGAGAGAGAGAGAGAGAGAGAGAGAGAGAGAGAGAGAGAGAGAGGAGGAGAGAGGATAGAAGGAGACACTGCAAGCTGAGGGATGGAGTTAACCCCTGTGTGCTCTCACACCCCCCCTCTCCTCCCCGCCTCCACCCACCCCCCTCAACCCTCCCCCTTTCCCGCCACGCAATGCTGCCCTATACTATACTATACTATACTATACTATACTATACTATACTATACACACTACACACACTTATACTATATCCACACACACACACACACACACACATACTACACACACACACACACACACACACACACACACACATTACACACACACACACACACACACACACACACACACACCACACACACACACACACACAACAAGTTACTGTCTGTGTATCTTCTTTTCTTTCCAGTCAGGCCTATGAGTTTTTGGTTTTTTGTTTTTCTATTTTTCATCCTCATACTGCTTACGCCACACACACACAGGGGTATGAACGTGTAGTGGCTAGGGTGTTGTGTGAAAGGTTCGATCCCCAATGTCTCAAGCCTGCCTCTTGCATCGTTACCCAAGGTAACTTGCGGTGAATTCAGACAGGTGCCATTAAGCAGCAGGCAGGCGTTTGGGCGTCTTGCTCTGGGATGCCTACAGGTGAGGCTGCTGTGGACATTGGGAATCAAACCCAGAATCGCCACGGCACTAGTATCCCCCCCCCCCCACCTAGACTTCTTTAACATTACAGTTTACTGTTTAAAGAGACCCAGTCAGTAAATATAACTCTGTACCTGCATCTTTAACATTACAGTTTACTGTTTAAAGAGACCCAGTCAGTAAATATAACTCTGTACCTGAACTCTTGTATACAACTGTGTACAATAGTTACTAAAAAGCAGCTAAAGACCCATCTGTTCAGACTGGTCTTTGTCTAGCCTTGTGTGTCTGTGTCCTTGTGTGTCTGTATTTCTGTGTTTTTATGTTTTATTGTTTCGTACTTTGTCTTATTTTAACTTTTTTACTCATGTGCAACACTTTGTGACTTTGTTCTGTGAAAGGTGCAATATAAATACATTTTACTTACTTACTAGAGCTGTGTTCTGATTGTACTAATGTAAATACAAATGCACTTGTTGTCACTTTGGACAAAAGCATCTGCCAAATGCCCTAAATGCAAATGTGAATACAGCTGTCTACTATAGTACCTTGAGCCATGTACTGACTGTACTACAGAAAATATAGCCGTCTACTGGTGCTCTTTTGTAACTCAAGAGGTTGAGCAAGCCATTAGCCCTGCCAGGGTTGAAGGTTTGATTTCCCTTTGGCAGAGCAAGGCATTAACACTGCCAGGATTGGGGGTCCAATTCCCAGTAGGGCCATCCGATGCTAAGAATGATACGCACCGACAGTATTGTGAGACATGTGCATTAATGCTGTCCACCAAATGGCATACAGTATATACAGTATATATATGTACTGTGTGTGTAGTATAGTACAGTACAGTACAGTGTGCTACAACTGGACAGTGAAGTGTACCCCAGTGCTCCGCTGTGCATTGACCACGGGCCCCAGAAGAGATGGATGAGGTGTTCATGTCTCCGCCGGCTAACAGGCTGAGGACATTACCGCCAAGCAGCTTATACACTCTGAAACAAGGAATATTCCTCCGGAGAGGAAACCCGGGAGACGGAGACACGATCAGATAAGTCTGTTTGAGCTGCGGAAATGGAGACGGATAAGCCAGTGTGGCGCGGCCTAAAACGTCTTATCGGTTGAGACCAGATACCTGGATCACTTCGGTCAATTCTCAGTCTCCATCCCTCTCTCTCTCTCAGTCTCTATCCCTCTCTCTCTCTCAGTCTCTATCCCTCTCTCTCTCTGTCTCTATCCCTCTCTCTCTCTCAGTCTCTATCCCTCTCTCTCTCTCTCAGTCTCTATCCCCCTCTCTCGCTGTCTCTATCCCTCTCTCTCTCTCAGTCTATCCCTCTCTCTCTCTGTCTCTATCCCTCTCTCTTGATCTCATTACTTGGTGTCCCTTTCAGCCTCTGTTCTCTGTCCCGTTCTTTACTTTTCTTTCTCTGTCACTCTCGTTTCGGTCATTTTTCATTCATAGACCCCTTATCTGGGCTCTCTGTGGCTCAATATCCAGCAGTCCAACTTAAGGCTAATTATTTTATGCTATGTTTGCCAGGGTGTGTATGTGTGCTTATGCTTTTCTTTTCATTTCGTCTGGAGTCAGTTTCTCCCAGCGCCATCACCAGCTGGTACGTCCTGTGTGACCATCCATCACCTCCTGGACACTCCCTGGGGTGGTGGACGGTGGTGGTGTTGGCGGTTCAATGTCTGGCCAGAGGGCATCCATATCTCTCCCCCTCGTCACCTGCACTCTCCTATCATCTCCTCTGTGGTGTAGCCCGCATCGGAGGAAGACAAACATATATCTATCTCCTCATCTCTCTCTTCTCCTGGACAGCCTCTCCCCCCCCCTCCCCCCCCCCCCCCCCCCCCCCCCTCCCCCCCCCTCCTCTCCTCTCCTCTCCCCTCCCCTCCCCTCCCCTCCTCTCCTCTCCTCTCCTCTCCTCTCCTCTCCTCTCCTCCTCCCTCCCACCTCCCCTCCACCTCCACCTCCACCATCACACCCGCCCCCCCCCCCCCCCCCCCACTCTCCCTGTGGCCATAACTTCCAGGTGCCCATGTGGGCATGTCCTCATATCTGGACTCGTCCAGATGCCGTCCCCCACGGACTTTGTCCTCACACCCATTGGCAAAGAAACATAGACCCTGGAATGCCATGGACCGCTTCGGCCTATTGCTTGGATACGTCGGGCCATGACTGGCCTGTAAACACATACAAGTAAGCGGGGTAGATGTGGTTTGTTCTGGATAAAAAGTACTATGATGTTTACGCAACACAGATAAATGCCTGGCTGACATCAAATGGACGACTGCGAACCACCTGAAGCTTAACCTAGACAAGACTGAGCTTCTCTTCATACCGGGGAAAGACTGCCCTCAGATGGACCTACTTGTCACCATCGAGGACATCGAAGTCTCCCCTGCACCCACTGCAAGGAACCTTGGCGTGGTATTGGATGACCAGCTGTCCTGCAACGCCAACATTACCTCTGTGGCCCGATCTTGTAGAATTGCTCTCTACAACATCCGCAAGATCCGGCCCTTCCTCACACGTGAAGCAGCGCATGCCTCGCGCTGCCGTCAATTGTACAATTAATCCCAGTATAAAGACCCCGGCTTTCCACCCACTGGTTGTCGGATCATTGTTGTTAATTTACCTGTCTACTACCCGTATGGATCGCGATCATCGCCAGCCAGCCGATCATCGCCCTGCCTACCCGTCTGCCCGCCGATCCCTGCCTGCCGGTTCCCGCATCTGCCTGCCGCGCTCGCCACCCGTCCCGCTGGCTTCACTCCCGTTTCCTCCTTGTATGTATTCTCAATAAACACTCTGTACTGCATAACTCCGAGTCTGGGTCTTGCGTTTGGGTCCTCCTGCACACCACGTGACAGAATGATCCACCAAGCATGCTCCTAACTTTTGGTAATTAGTTTATGGCAGTACTACCCTCAAACGACGAAACCTCCCTGCGTTCTGTGGACCTCGCAGTGGCTTGAATTGCATCAGCATCGCGGATATGCTTAGAGAGTACAAAGAGAACCCATCCTCGCACTTCCTCCCCATAACAACTATAAACAGCAGCAAGGATCTTGCCAACTCACCTCCAGTCCATATACCACTCCCGCTCCGGCCCTGCAACACTTCCGAACATAGACTCCCCCTCCCGCCACACACACACAATCAAACCTCCCCCCATACACCACGCCATACCAGCACACACCGCCAAGTCGCGTTCCTGGCGTGTCTTCTAGAGCGTTAACAGAGAATTTCCATGTAATCCCTCTGTACTCCCGCACATGGCGACCCTCCCACTGACTACCGGCCAATGTATCCCGAATCAGATCATCTGCTGGGTATTGTGATCCGAGAAATACCGATCAGATCATCTGCTGTACAATCATCAATAATCAATCATCAATCACCACCATCATCATCATCATCATTAGAAGTGTGTGCACGAAGAAGATAAGATACGGTCGGACCACATGCCTTGTTGGGATGGTGCATTCCCCATGCTGCGACACGGACCGCTGCAGCCCAAAGTGATCTCCTCCTCCTCCTCCTCCTCCTCTTTTCCTCCTCCTCTCTCTTCCCTCTTCTCCTTCTCCTTCTCCTCCTCCTCTCCCCCCTCCTCTCCTACTCTCCTCCTCTCCTCTCCCTCCCCTCTCTCCTTCTCTCCCTTCTCTCCTTCCCTCCCCTCTCCTTCTCTCTCCCCTCCTCCCTCTCCTATCTCTCTCTCTCTCTCTTCCACCTCTCTCTCTCTCTCTCTCTCTCTCTCTTCTCCTCTCGCTCTCTCTCTCCCTCCCTCCTCCTCCTCCTCCCTCCTCCGCGAGATGGCTGTGAGCGTGCCACGCGTCCGAAGGGGGGGGGGGGGGTGTGTGGTGCGTGTGGTGCGTGCGTGTGTGTGTCTGTGTGTGTGTGTGTGTGTGTGTGTGTGTGTGGAAAGGCTCCTAGTGACAAGCCTGAGTGCTCCGCTCAACAACTTTGGCTAGACGACTGGTACCACCTTCACTAAGAAACAAGCAACATCGCTCTGTCCAACTCCCAACTCTTCTCTGTTCTGGCACCGCAGTGGTGAAATGAGCTCCCGGCTGATGTCAGGATGGCAGAGTCACTCACCAGCTTCCGCAAGAGACTCAAGACCCACCTGTTCAGAGTTCACCTGTTCTTAGATGTTGGTAATGCACTCAGAATGGTACGTCTGCTCTTATCCCAGCTATTATGCAGGCAACCTATCAATTATGAAACTCATTCTATGCTTGAAACCTGCTCTATTCTTATCTTTATGTACCACAGTGATATATTGCTGTCTCTTTGTAAGTCACTTTGGATCAAATCGTCTGCCAAATGCCCTAAATGTAAATGTATATATTACATTTAGAGCAATTTCAGCTATGTGCAATATTCCTACGTGTGTTTATGTCTAGTGTGGCGAAGCATAAAAGAACATGAGACACAGTATGACGTATTTAGTATACTATCTCCTCATCTCTCTCATTCTTCTCTTCTCTCATTATCCTCATCTATAATAAATTTTTTGATCTTGTTTTTTGTATTATAAATATACAACACAGTGGGATTAACGTGTCTCAGGTCGCGTCGTTAATCCCATGGACAGCCTCCGCCTGTCTCCCTGTCTACCCCTGCTCTCCAGATCGCTTCCGCTCATCTGCAGTTGACAAGTAAATATAGTAGCGGTACAGGGCGAGCGGTTTGACGTATCTGTGACTTCATTGCAGGTAGGGGTTAGGTACGTCATCTTGCTCCAGGGTGTGGACATTGTTCGTATTCATTTGTGTGTGCTTGTAGTGACGCTAACCATTTTCTTTTCGTCTTTTTTTGACAAACCAATGATCACAGCAGAGACCTTTTGGAAGGCGCCCCCGCAGGCTAATTGTGTTCCAAGTTCCCACTGATGTGTCCCTGATAAGTCAACAGAACTTCACAATCGGTGCCACCAGTACACGGTGCAGACCAGTGTATTCGATGTCTTGAATGGTCCTCGCTCTAATCTCATCTCCCCTCCCGCCCTGTCTGTGTGACCTTTTGTCTCCACAACTCTCACTCTCTCTCTCTCTCTCTCTCTCTCTCTCTCTCTCTCTCTCTCTCTCTCTCTCTCTCTCTCTCTCTCTGCGTCTGACTGTCTCCTCTGATCATCTGATCATCTGATGGCCTCCTCTCTCTCCCCCTCCAGCGCCATGCACCTGCTCCACACCTGGTTGCCCTGGAAGGCCACCAAACCCTTTTCCTCACCCTCGGGGGTTATGGGTGTGTGTGTGTGTATGTGTGTGTATATGAATGTGTGTGTGTGTGGGGGGAGGGGGGAAATCATCATCTCGGCTCATTAAATGACACGATGTTCAGTCTATCCGTCTCTCTCCATGAGTGTTCACGGAACGTGCGCTTTGATGGGGCGGAGTGAACATAATCATAACATCATTACTGCGCGTTAAGCCACGCGGTTAGCATTCCAGCTGTACGCTGTTTGCGTACGAATACTACTATTGGTTATATAGATATTTAGCAAGATGCTTTTTCATCCAAAGTGACTTCAGATACGAGTCTGATACGAGTCTGCCAGAGTGGTTTCTACAGAACACCTAGGAGGCTTTTCTGGGCTCCTCCGATGACCAGGACGTTAGTTACGTCATTTCTGTCACATAGTTAAAACGTGCCGGATCGACATTGACAAGGGCTGGAGGACCGGGTGGACCAACCATAATAAATACCGGCATGCACTTTTATGATAAGTGCACATATTAATGAGCATATTTTTTTCCAAATCAATAAAAAATTATATATGATAATACAATACTGAAAACATATTGTGTGCGCGTGTGTGCGTGTGTGTGCATGTGTGTGTGCGTGCGTGTGTGTGTGTGTACGGCCGGTTTATCCTGTGTGCCTTGGTTATTCTCATGCACCACAGGTGAGGCTGCTTCAACCAGCCATCCAACACACACACAAACAGACTCCACAATGTCATTAGACTAAGGAGCAGGTCGGGGTTGGTTAGGGCAAGTTACTCAAGGGGTTCAAGCTCTGAGCTTTTAGTCTGAGAGTGGAATGGATCACCCACTACACTAGCCTTCCCCCGAGTACCGTTCTCTCTATGGAGGTGTCAATAGGACCCCAATCTATCTAGTCTACCTGTAGGCGTTGGAGCACAAGACGCCCCCTGACCCCGACCTGCTCCTAAATGTATCTGAATTCACTGGGAATCACTTTGGATACAATCTGCTAAATGATTAGCCTGTTGATACTGTAAATAATAAGTAGTATAATCGAGTAACATTCATTGTAAATAATTGGAATCACATTGGCTGATCTTTATGTATACCATGTTGCTTATGCGCTTTTATTGAATGCATATCTATTTACATATCTATCGGCACTATATAAATGCAGTCCATTTACCATTTACCCCTACCTGCTCCTTAATGACATGTATCTGAATTCACTGTGAGTCATCGTTAATCGGGTAACATTAATTCCAATTAATTGTAATCACATTGACTAATCTTTAATTATACCGTGTTGCCGATGCGGTTTTATTGAATGCATATTGATTTGATTAGGTGGGGATAGATGGAACCAGTTGAGAACCAGCATTTTCAACCAAGTTCCTGGGTGTCACGGTCCTCATCTGGGATCTTGATCTTGGAGGATCTTGATCTGATCTGTGATGGACTCGCTTGATCACCTCCACCTGACAGCCGAGGCTACGCCACCTGACAACCCCATCACGCGGCAACACGCCTCAAGGATACCGCGACCCCTGGGACTGTCGGTCCGTCTTCACCTCCACCGCCGTGCCAAACCCATTATCTATCTATGTCAACAGCCTAGCCCCCCAACTCCACCCCACCAATGCTTCCCAACTCAATTGTCAATAAGCCCATGACACAACATGCTTGTTCAATGGTGATTACTTTTAATGAACCTGTCACATCCGTCAATCAAGGACAGTGTCACCCTCTGCTTTAACTGCACCTGACCTTTGACCGGCTTTGTAAAATTGTAAATCTGTTACGTACAGGGTACAGGGTTAGACTTACAAACGCTTTGATATGGATATGATTATACACACACACACACACACACACACACACACACACACATTTATTCACAGTACACAACTAGAATTGAATTACAGGGCGAAGGACATGGTTGACATATACAACATGTGGACTGTGGTAGAAGAAGGCGCAAGTGTAGCTGCCAAGATGTGGCCATTGCAGAATCAAAGCCAAACACACACACTCTCTCTCACACACACACACACACACACACACACACACACACGCACACACACACACACACACAAGGTCTGCAGCCATCATCATCAGCTGAGGTCAACTGATGTCGGCTGGAGAGTTGGAAAGGTCTGTAGTGGTGCTCTGGAGCCATATGATGAATAAATAGGTTTCCCACAGTGGGGCAGACAGGGTCATTGACAGCTCCACCAGATGGTCTGTGTTATGGTGCTTGATCTGGGAGCGCTCTACAATACAGGTTCATTAATGAACCATCAATTAATTAGTTAACACCGCAAGTGTTATTATATAGCATGAGCATACGGGTTCAGATAGGGCTAGGGGTAGAGGGTAGCGGGTAGCGGGTGGCCGGTTAATGTATAAATGAATACCTTAACCCTAACCCAAACATGAACACCATTAGTCAATGATTACTAGGCCATTAGTTCACTGTTGATTCGCTGTTAATTAATAAGATAAGATAAAACTTTATTAATCCCGTGGGAAATGCTTAAGAATCAAGTTATTACTGCATTGGCTGATGTTAATGAATGGTTAATGAATGTACCCTTGTTGTAAAGCGTTCCCGCCAATCTTAAGAATCACATGCCAGAGAGGTCTGTGAACTATTTTACTGAGTCACCATGTATTCTAGTTCAGATGCATTTTTCCCCCCGAAAACTTTTTCCACTCCGCACTTTTCTGAACGAAAAACAGCGTCGGAGAGTGCTGGCCCAGCAAACCTCAGCGACACAGCCTGCAACACCCCAGGCCTCTATTCAGCAAACCTCAAACCTCCCATCGTGGCGGAGACTGAGAACCGCTCCTCTCCTCGTCTCCTGCACCGCGACTCCCAGACGCGATTTCTGCCCACGTCCACCCATAGGCAACAACAAGACGTCCCCCTGATCCTAATGACGTATATGTACTCACTGTGTCTCACGCAATGCATTCAAGCCCTTGCTCATGTGACTCGTAAAATAGTTTTGAAGCCAGTAGATGAGTCCCAGCAGTAGCCCATTCTAGCCTCCGAGAGTCTAGCATAGAGAATACCCAGCCAATTATAAAAAAGCCTTTAGCGCTGTCATACAGCCTGCAAGCCGAAACACTTTGAATACCAGATTGTGCTGTCTGTGGGGCTGATTGGGGGATTATAAAGGGGATCTGGGCAGGGCGAGGGGGGGTCTAATTGTAAACCAGTGGCGTGTGATTATGCTCCATCATGGCTGTTCACGGGGGCCTGCCCTGGATGAATCCAAATTGCCCCAGCTAGGCCTCACGGCCTCTGCAGCCTAATTTAATCCATCACACGCGGCTTTTAGTGCATACCATACCATTAGATCGCTGAGCGGGCGAGCGCACGTGTGCATGTGCTTGCATGTACACACGCATGCACGTGCATGTCTGCACCCGTGCGCATCGACCGGTGCCGCATGCCGCTGTGTGTGAGGAATGTGTGAGTCTACGCCATCGATTGGAGAGATGGAGGAAGGGGGGGGGTGGGCGGGGAAAGAGATGAGAGATAGCCACTCAGCGTGTGTGTGTGTGTGTGTGTTAGCGTGTGGACGTGTGGGCGCTGTGCGTACGTCTTACCTGGCCAGGTAGGCTCCGGAGCTGCCGTTCACCTGCTGCTGGATGTCCATGCAGTTGGTGGTGCCCGGGATGAGCGCCAGCGCAGGGTTCTCCCGGGCGGCACTGCCCACCGCCCGGGCCACCAGCTCCAGGGCGTCCTGCACGTAGTGGTCCAGCAAGGGGGTGCCCATCACGCCGTGGGCCAGCAGGCCCAGCGGCAGCCCCTCGGTCCGCAGCTCCGCCACATTCTGGCTGTCCCCCAGCACCCAGTTGAAGTCCGGCAGCATCATCCGCGTGGCCAGCGTCCAGAGGCGCCGCACCTCGCGGATATCGCAGCCGATGGTCCGTAGAGGAGGAGGAGGAGGGGCTCC
>PIJE02004784.1:0-23050 GCA_002895965.2 Coryphaenoides rupestris | reverse complement strand
GGTTAATCAAAAGTCGATCTAAACAGGAATGTCTTTAGCTGCTTTTTGAAAGACTCAATGGAGTTAGTAGTTCACAGTATCCTGCTGGAAGTTAATCCATGCGTGTAGTTCATCCATGTTATTGTCCAGGGATTCAGCCTACCAGCCTACCCAGTGGACTGTAACAACTGGTAGGTTGATCTATCCAGCATGCTTCTAGGTGGACACTCCCACTTGTGATATCAAAACCAGGAGATGACACCGGATTCTGAAACCGTTTTCTGAAACCACTTGGAATGGCTAATCACGCTCACAGCTGGTGGTATAATAGGGGTCCTTTAATGATTTTAATATTCGTTCAGAAAACGTAACGATGCAAAGCTTCAAAGTTATGTATTCAGGCTAGCAATACATGCAGGACATTCTCCTCTATGTGCAGGATGCAGGACAGAGAAGAAGTAGAAATACAAAAACACCATAAGAACGCTTGTTCTTATCAATGAATGGGCCTCAAGACATTTGAGCTTCCATTTAAGCCAAATACAGCACAAACATGTGTAGCCACTTAAACCAGAAACTATATGGGGCTAGCGGTAACCACTGTGTTCTCAGAAGCACATCCACTGGTGTGAAAACACCCATTGCAAAACCACCATCCACTCTCTGTCTGTATCCATTACATCCTAAACAGTGTGGGACCTAAATTGCGGTAATTAATTTGTGCAACTTAATGTGCCTTCCAGTTTTTGTTAAGGCCTGCTCTGGGCACTACTGGAGTGTGAAATCAATTTAGGCCTAGTGCTAATCGCTTCAGGTTGGTAGCTGTGGGTTGGAGGCTGGAAAGTTGGCAGGGCGGGACTAGAAATTAAAGCTAATTTAATTTCACTTGTTCAGTGTCTTAGCAGAAGAATGATCAACACACATTAGGTAAAATAGGGATTACCAATGTCAGTGACATTGACTCTGACAGTGAAATTAGTTTTGACAAGAAATATTAAGTCTCCCCATTTGCAATTACGCTTTTTAAGTTCCACATGCAGCAAAACAAAAGTGCATTCTCGACTTCAAAAATAGATCAGTCTGCAAGGACAGTGTCTCACATATTCTGTACATCAATGGCCAATTAACGGGTACCAGCCTTATCCTGCCTCGAAATTACACACCACATAATGCCAGGTTTATTGTCTTTTACCCTTACCATTGAACGTGTTGTAGTGTGACTGATTGTTGTCATTGTCTGATTGATTTTCCTGTGTAGTTTGTCAGGAACAAAATGTTTCTCTCAAATGTGCAGACATTGTAATTCTCATCTTCATGGTATAAATGCCTGCTGTGGTTCAGTTTTGCTAATACTCCATGACTGCATGAGTAAGTCCAAAAACGTTAGTAGCGATTGAGTCCTCTCTGGGCAAACACAAGGTGAGGTCGGCTCTTTTTGGAGATGCATTGTGTTTGAGTTTGCCGTGAGTTGTGATTTGAGCATATAGGTAAGTGCTTGACCTGTGTGTGTCCGTGGATTGTTTCAGGCCATTGTTTTGGGTGAATGCTTAAAAAAAGGTTGGATGCACTACATTGTGTGAGATACTTATGCTGCTTTCCCACTGCATTGTTCCAGCTCGACTCTCCTTGCTTCAACTCGCCTCGACTTGACTTGCTCTTTGACCTGCTCCTTTTCCACTACACATTTAGTACCAGCTCAGTGCAGGCCCAGGATGAAGTGATTGAGGGGGCAGTGAAAAATTGTCTATTTCTACATTTTTGTCAATAACAACAAAACATTTATTTCCCAGCACTGGTGATCAGATCGTTTTAACTGTCTTTCTCATGCCGTTTACTGGTGCCGATGTTACTGCTGGTGGGTGCTCTCAAATATTGAATGCCCGACCCTCGACCCTTTTCATTTCAGCGCCATAGGAAGTTAACAGCGAACACTAACACACACGGATGCATGCGTGTAAGGTTGATGGATTGATGGAGATGGGTTTTTGGCTGAAGTGGAAACTCAACAAAATCATTGTCTATTCACAGAAATTTTATATGTCCATTTTGTAAAGTTTCCAGCCAGACTTGCTTTACACTGCGGTTCATCTGATGCTGGGCCAGGTGGAGTTTGGAGCGACGCTCTGTGATTGGTTGTTAGTGTTAGGAGCAGGGGACTGACAGCGAAACAACCACAGCAGCGCAGTCCTTTTGGTTGATCCAATCTAGCACCAACCATGGAGTTTAATATCTAATCAATGTACATTTGGCCACGACAGGCACGCGTGAGTTGCCCCCTCTAGCTCCCCCGTGTCACCGGGCCTGGCTCAGTGTCGCAGGACGTCATAGCGACATTGCTAATTAGCCGGCTGTTTGTCACAGCAAGGAGACAAGAAGAGACAAGAATTGCCTCAACTATTCACAAAATTAATACAAGTTACAAGGTGAATATGTGCAATGGTGAAAAAGACAAAAGATTAAACTCTCAACCTCATAAAGCATCAGATTGTGCTCCGTCCATCCAACAAGTTTGATCATGTGTAAAATAGTGTAGTGATGGCAGTTCAGATGAGGGGGATATAATACATTATTATAATATATATGTAAGTGTGTGTGTCTCAATGTGCATTTGGATCGATCTTTAATACATCCATGTTTTGGAGACAGTTTATGCGGTTGTTTGGTCATAACTAAAATACACTAACCATCATATTATCAAAAGCAACCTACCACAGTGCAAGTAAATATTGACTTGTAACGCCGACTGTCAAGATTAAAGATCAATACATAAAGCGAGCCGAGTCAATTCCAGTTGAGTCAATACTATGCTGTGGAAAAGCAGCATTAGTCATATTACTAAGTAGGCCGAAGTGAGTTTGCCATGTTATGATTTAAGCATATTTTTATGCTAAATGCAGTTCCTGTGGGGGCTTCTGGACAATATTTGTCTTGTGTTGATTTCCAAGAAATAATATACACACATTTGCATAAAGCAAATGCATGTATATATTATACATATGTATATGTATATATTATCATGTGGCTGTCAGCTCTATTCCCAGGAGAGGGGAGTATTTGCTGCACCCCCAGCCCATGTCCATACTGTGATAGTCCATTTGGTAACTGTGGTATGACTGCAATGCCAAATAGTTCCACAAGGCCTCCCTACCGTTTATTTTGCTATGGTGTACTGGACTTAAAAGTTATGTACACAATGCCATTACAATACTCTGACCAGCATCCATGAAGAACTCATCAGTAGTGAGTTGGACCGGTTATGTGGTCTATGTTCCACTGATCATGTGTGAATAGTGTCATGGAGACTTGGGAAATCATCACATGTCTCCATCGACTATGATCCCCAGCTAGCCCATGGTGCTAGCTCTCTCCACCTGCCCCAGCCACGTTACAATACCACCAACATACAAATGTGTTACAATATTACTACATGGTTTGACTGACTAAACCTTCATGAATATTACTTAGTCAATGGTGCATTAGTCAATTGGACACCAGTTTGCCCAAGAAAAAATTACTTTTCTTATATAAGAGAGGGTTGCTTCATAAAGGCCTCTGTATGCTTCTTCAGAAATGCGCCAGAATGTGTGGGAAACGCTTCTATTGGGTTCCTTTCATTCGTTAGTTCGGAAAAGTCACTCTCCGAATCCAATGTATCCGAAAAGCCCTCCCGGGCCAGCTTGGACGACAGCGCCAGATCTCAGCAGGACCAGTAACAATAAGAGAGGCAAACTGACGAGACACTGTTTTGCTTGCAAAAGTTCAATCCCTGGACAATAAAATGGACGAACTACACACATGGATACATTTCCAGCAGCTTTCCAACTGCTGCGTGATGGCATTCACTGAGACCTGACCCTACAGTACCCGACTCGGACATTGCCCCAGTTGGTTTCTCCATCTACCGGCAGGACAGAACAAGGGAGTCAAGTAAACGCAGGGGCGGGGGGTATGCAGGTCGGCCACAGTATGTGAGGCTGCAGAGCAACATGTTGGACACAATAGTGAGCAACACGGGAGCACCTCAGGGGACAGTCCTGTCTCCCTTCCTGTTCACACACCTCAGACTTCAGATACTGCTCACAGTCCTGCCACCTGCAGAAGTTTTCGGACGACTCTGCCATTGTGGGCTGTATCAGAAAGGGGCAGGAGTCTGAGTACAGGAGTGTGGTGGACAGTTTCATGGAGTGGTGTGGACTAAATCACCTGCAACTCAACATCTCTAAGACTAAGGAGTTGGTGGTGGATTTCAGGAAGCAACCGACTCACCCGAAACCGGTCAGCATCAGGGGGACCGAGGTGGACATTGTCGAGGAATACAAGTACCTGGGTGTCCACATAGACAAAAATGGACTGGACTAAAAACACAGAGGCCCTGTACAAGAAAGGTCAGAGTCGCCTGTATTTTCTATGGAGACTCAGATCTTTCAACGTCTGCAAAACCATGCTGCAGATGTTCTATCACTGTGGTGGCCAGCGTCATCTTCTACGCTGTTGTGTGCTGGGGCAGCAGGGTGAAGGCAGCCGACGCTAACAGACTCAATAAGCTCATCAGGAAAGCGGGTTCTGTCCTGGGAGTGGAATTGGAGTCTTTGGTGGAGGTCTCGGAGCGGAGGATGCTGAGTAAACTACTCAGTATTATGGACAACGCCTCCCATCCCCTGCACGCCACACTGGAGTCATACCAGAGCACCTTCAGAGGCTGAGACTACTGAGGTGCACCACATCATGCCACTCCCCTCACCCTTCTGTTTGTCCGGTTTGGGGATCTCAGAATTGCATCCCTCCTCTTTGCAGACGATGTGGTTACATCAGACCGTGACCTCCAGCATGCACGCGGTTCATACCATTATATAGGTAACAGAAACGATTTGTGGTTCCTCTATGTATTGCGACTAGCATATCAACGCGACCCGTGACCTCAGCATGCACCTACCTGGGGTGGTTGTGAGTCTAGATGGAGTATGAAGGCGATCCAGATATACTGCGTAGTACATGCAAACTTGCCAGGGTCCTGAGAAATATAATATGTGTATGCTGCCGGCATTAAAATCCAGTTCCAGGAGAGAGTGCTCCGCTCTGAGCGGGCGATTGGAGTGAATTTCTGCCTTCAAGCAAAGTGATAGTCTAAATATATGATTTCTCAGGTGCGTGGCAACGAGTGTATGGCTATGAGATCAGTAGCAGAGATAGAACATGGATGAGTGAGAGCGTAAGACGTCGCCATTGTCGTCAATTGCGGTAAGTGCAAGTATACATGCGGGTGCATTAAATCATTACAATCGTTAGTAAAACCGCATGTACCGGTCCGTTGTGGTGAAAGAGTCGAAATGCTTGTGACCCGAGCGAATATAGTGATATCTATCTCGTAACTTAGCCGCCATAGATCCATCTACGGTTGGCCGAACGAGGCGCGTGAGCGACTCCTACGGCCCATCGGATCTATTCGCCGTTAAGATCTTCTCTACCGTATAGACATGATAACTGAGCGGAATTGCGAGGCACTGACATACTAGAAGCAAGCGTGCCAAAAGTAAGCGAAGGAGTTTCCACCTTAGGGGCTGGCGTGTAGATTCTGCCTTAGATATCCTACAGGGTGTAGAGAAGACTCATACCATATGCGCGTGACAGGGTACAGGTGGACGAAAGGCGTGAGGAGCTCAGACATCCGGAGAGAAATCGGAGTAGAGCCGCTGCTCCTCCATGTCGAAAGGAGTCAGCTGAGGAGGTTCGGACATCTGATTAGGATGCCTCCTGTGCACCTCCCCTTAGTGGTATTCCGGGCACTGGAGGGATTATATATCTCGTCTGGCCTGGGAACGCCTCAGGATCTCCCAGGGGGAGCTAGAGAGTGTTGCTGGGGAGAAGGAAGCCTGGGGGGCCTTGCTTAGCCGGCTGCAACCACGACCCCAGATAAGCGGAAGAGAATAGATGGATGGTTGTTGTGTGTGGTCCGTGCCGTCGGCAATTTTGATTGGTTTGATTGCCCACGTTGATTGGTACATTGTTTAAATTTTCAGAGCACACGCGCACAAGACAAGCCCATAAGGTGAAGCCTAGACTAGCCTAGATTATATCCTACATGAAATAGAACAAACTCTAAACGTTGCACTGTTGAGGACTTTTGGCCTTACCCTTTTGCTGTCCTGTTTATTGTCCAGTTTTATTATTCAGAGTGTCGCATTATACAGTAATGAAACTGGTCGGTCTGGGCGATCCTTGAAGGGTTTTATAACATAACCCTTGCATATGTTTTGCTTACATAAGGAACACTTATCGTAGGGAAGTTGGCCGATTCTGTTGGAGCTTCTCTACTCCCATCCAAAGGCCAGAGATGGATGCCTGTGAGAGACATCTACAAGATACAGATCCCCATCACAGAGGACCATGTCACCATTTGGAAGACATATGGGAACAACGGATAATGGCCACTGCGAAAATAAACTCCCTAGTGCGTCCTCACTCTTAGAGCTATGAGAGTCACATTCTCAAAGTATGTGAAATGATACAAGGGAATAATAAGCATTCTATAGCGCCGCGTCGAGCCTCGTAGCGAGGGCTAGCTAGACGGAGACGAATGAGTCATGCGTCTGTGACTTACTACTCGCATTTTGCTGCGAAGTTTCCACTATAATCTGTATAGCTGCAGTACCAGAAGAACAATCAGGTAATCCCGAGAGACATTCATTAAGAAGAACTAGGGGTCAACAGGGACAGTGTCGACCAGCTACTGATATATCGCACTGTGACATGGCGTGGTACTGAGAGACAGTGTTCATAGTGGCCTCTCTGGCCTCAAGTGCCATTGTAAAGCTTTGGATGTCTAGACCCCGAGCGACATGCATGTAAGGGCTTTACAGAGTGAGCATTCGCCACAGATCTCGCTTGTTACTAGACTAATAAGCGATGAAAGACAGGGATATACAGATGACTCTCCGTGTCAGGAGCCCATGGAAAGTAATGACACCGAGGACAGGTTCAACCAGGAATATGTCTTCCAGATAAGGAGGCCTCGCTTCTAGACGATATAAAAGTCTCAGAACGAGGAATTCAGCTAGAACGGCATGTTTTGGGAGCTCGCTCCAGATAGGATACGAGGACAGGTAGGACAGAGGACAGGTAGGAAGCAAGGACAGGTAGGCCGTGAGCTCGTCCAGGTAGCAGACGAGGACAGGTAGGCCGTGAGCTCGTCCAGGTAGCAGACGAGGACAGGTAGGCCGTGAGCTCGTCCAGGTAGGCCGCCGTATCGCTGACTCCTCCCCCTCTGGGCAGGACTGCGCTTCATGCTGCCGCGTTCTCTGGACATGTGGACTGTGTCCAGCTGCTGCTCTCCCATGATGCACCAGTGGACGCCGTCGACCAATCGGGTCGCACGGCACTGATGATGGCGGCGGAGAAGGGCAGAGTCGGGGTCCTCGGTAAAATACTGCAATTATAAGATAAGATAATAAGATAAGATAATAAGATATAATATAAGATAAGATAAGATAAGATAGGTAATATTTATAGATAACATGATATTAATAAAATGTGTGTGTGTGTGTGTGTGTGTGTGTGTGTGTGTGTGTGTGTGTGTGTGTGTGTGTGTGTGTGTTGTGTGTGCGTGTGTGTGTGTGTGTGTGTATGTGTGTGTGTGTGTGTGTGTGTGTGTGTGTGTGTGTGTGTGTGTGTGTGTGTGTGTGTGTGTGTGTGTGTGTGTGTGTGTGTGTGTGTGTGTGTGTGTGTGTGTGTGCGTGTGCGCGTGTGTGTGTGTGTGTGGTTATTCTCCTGCCGTCCACCAGAGGTGCTGTTGAGCAGCACAGAGGCCAGCCTGAGTCTGGCGGACCGAGAGGGCAACACCGCCCTGCACCTGACCTGCAGCGCCGTGAGTGTCCACCAGGTGTCCTCAGTGTCCAATAGAGACTAAGATATAAACTAAAGATAAGGGGCTACATCTGAGCCACAACAGGAGAAGAAGAACAAAAAAACAAAAACACAACAGACATTTACTGGAAGTTTCCCCTGATCGTGTGGGGGCAGAAGGGCCTGGTTGGGAATTCTTATCATAAACCAAATCACAATTCATACATTACTTAAGCATTATCTCACCCGCAATGTCAAGCAGCCAGCAGCGGGCGCTGTGCATTCAAATATGAGATAGCCCATTGAAACAGCCTGCGGCTGAGCGATTCTATTGAGAACTCTCAAAGTGTCTGATGCCGGTAGACATGATTTTAGAGACAATATAATGATATTTAAACAATATGTAAAGCCATAGACTGCGATGATCACTGTGACCTCCCCGAACTCTCAAGACTGTGTTCATAGTGTCGTGCCGAGGTGGGTGAAATGGCAGGATTCTAATATGAGCTCATTTCTCCGACATATTAAGATATAGCGCCGCATATAGTAGACAAATCACCTGCTTGGCGTTGCTGGAAGTGTAATTACTCTTTGGTTACTTAAAAGGACATATTTGTGGTGAAACCAGAGACATATGGTTTATCCACCATCGGCAAATTGTTTATTAATATTCCTTACTACTTCTTCTATTATGCTGAAAATACAATTAATCTTAACATGTCTTACATGTTGCTTCGTGCGCCACTGAACAATCAGTATTTGTAACATCATTCACCAGACATCTACCATTTTCTCTTTCACATGCAAATGTGCACGACATAGAATTCCTACATTAGTAAACACATATAATATGCGGTCTTTTGACTTAATTGCGTCAACAGGTATTATATGGGGTACCCCATTTAAACTTCTACCTGACCCCATTCAATATAACTTTATTAATCCCCAAAGGAAATTAATTAATCCAAAACAGTACAGTAAAACAATAGAGAAATACACAGAATAATAAAAATAAACTAACAGATTTACAAATGTACAGTCAAAATATACAAATATATAGGCAAGATAAGGTATTCAAGGTATTATTATTATTAACAAGGTATTATTAACACCTTATTATTATGGCATTATTAATACGTAATTATTATTATTATTATTAACGTATTATTACGGAAACAAACGGATACTGAATGGGATGGATAGCAGCTCTGCCAAGCGCCGCCACTAGATGTCGCTCCGCTAAGCTGACCACTCAATGTCATGTGACCCACGCCGCGTCATGTGACCACTCAGTC
Source organism: Coryphaenoides rupestris (assembly GCA_002895965.2). Taxonomy (NCBI): domain Eukaryota; kingdom Metazoa; phylum Chordata; class Actinopteri; order Gadiformes; family Macrouridae; genus Coryphaenoides; species Coryphaenoides rupestris. The sequence continues at coordinate 13,937 of PIJE02004784.1, read as the reverse complement.
ATGTGACCACTCGTCGTCATGTGACTGACCCGCGTCATGTGACCACTCGCGTCCATGTGACCATCGTCATGTGACCACGCCGCGTCATGTGACCACTTCGCGTCATGTGACCACTCATGTCATGTGACCACGCCGCGTCATGTGACCACTCATGTCATGTGACCACGCCGCGTCATGTGACCACTCCGCGTCATGTGACCACTCATGTCATGTGACCACGCCGCGTCATGTGACCACGCCGCGTCATGTGACCACTCATGTCATGTGACCACGCCGCGTCATGTGACCACTCCGCGTCATGTGACCGCTCCGCAGGGACAGCAGGAGTGCGTCTTGTTGCTCCTGGAGAAGATGGCGGGCGACGGCGGCGGCCTCGTCAACGCCACCAACGCGGCGCTGCAGACGTGAGTCTCCCGTTTTTCTGAGGGAAGGAGGAGGAGGAGGAGGAGGAGGAGCTTGGAGAGTGAGGGCGTGTTAATGAACCCTGCCTAACGAGTACGTTCCGTTAGTTGTTAGGTCCTTAAAGGCCACAGTACAGTATATGCAAAGATTTGCGAGTTTCAAGCTCGCTCCGTCGACCTAAAAATACCAAACCCCTCCCCCCCGACTCCTCCCTCCCCTGACCCCTCCCTCCCCTCCCCGCTGACTCCACCCCTCTCCACCCCCCTGACCCTCCCTCCCCTGACTTTAATGACACTTTCTTTGGAGCGTCTGTGAAGACATAAAGTGTGAGAAGGAAGAGGTGGGAGGAGGCCAACAGGTGTCCGTCAGTGTGTCTTTGTCTGTGTGTGTGTGTGTGGTCGTCGGTGTGGTGTTGTGTGATCTCCGCCCCACCAGGCCCCTCCAAGGCCTGGCGTCTCGTATGCGGCCTGGAAGCAGGCGGCAGGAGCTGCATGTCTCGGCGCCGGCGTGCAGACGCTGGGACCAGGACTGGTAGGTCACCTGACCCCTCCCCCCCCCGCGCCCACGGATGACCCTACCCTGGACGGGTCAGAGGTCGAGGGTTAAGGGTTCAGCCTTTCTAAGTGCCGTGAGGATAGCGTCGAAGGCGGCGTGGGCCCCTCGCGCTCCTCTGGACCCCTGACTCCTCCCCCTCCCTCCTCCCCTACCCTCCTCTGACTGCAACCCGCCTCCCCCCCTCCCCTCTACTCCCTGGCTAACCCCTCCCTCCACCTGGCCGCCTTGTCGCCCGCTGACCTCGCTGACCTCTCCTCGCGCAGCTTCCAGCCTTTTGTTGTCTGTTTGTTAGCGTTAGCATCGCTCCTGCTCTCTGGTGTGTGTGTGTGTGTGTGTGTGTGTGTGTGTGTGTGTGTGTGTGTGTTGTGTGGTGTGTGTGTGTGTGTGTGTGTGGTGGTGNAAGCATGGATAAACGAGAAGTTGAATCTGGTGGGCAGCGAGGACTACGGAGACACCCTGGCTGCGGTGCAGGTACGCCACGCCACACACCCGGCTGGACGCTGACCCCCGCTGACCCCCGCCGCCTAGCAACATTTAAATATACAGTGCTTCCTGGCTTACCATTGGTTGTTTTGTTCATGGAAGGGCGGGGCTATATCCTTGTTCAGGCTTTCGCCAACCAATAGATTATTTGCTCTGGGGGGCGGTGTGTAGGCCAGCACGTTCACTTGTCCTCTAAAATACATTGTTTTTAGGGTTTGGTTTTTCCTTTTTAAAGTGCACGAAAACAACTTAATTACAGGACTATTGGTCGGAGGTTGATGTACCGAGGTTGTTGTCTAATGTTTGTTGTTGTTGTGTTTCCCGCCCGTCCTTCAGGGTCTGGCTGAAGAAGCACGAGGCGTTTGAGACGGACTTCACCGTGCACCGGGACCGCAGTCAGCGACGTGGTGCACCAACGGAGAAGAGCTCGTCAAGAAGGTAGGAGACACACACTTTATAAGACTTTATTAATGCCGGATGGAAATTTGTGTGCCAGAGGTTGCTCAAAAATAACAACAGAAAGAAAAACAAACAATAGAATATTAAATATGCAATATACAATGGTATTGAAAAAGATAACATAAGATGGAGAGGATAAAAGTTAATTCAGAAAAGACCTAATTAAGATAAGATTTTATTCGTCCCAAATGAGGGTGCCACAGGAAAAGCAATGAAAAGGAGATACAACGGTAAAAAACTAGAAACTACAAATATATCTAAATGAGTAGTAGCACGTTAATGTCAACGCAAAACAAAAAATTGGAGACAGTTGAGGTATTACATTGACAGTATATGCGATGATACATTGGTGACATTAGTTATGCATACTCCAAAACAAAGAAACAGTTGAAAATGTGTTTTCAATTATGAAACTCGATGTCAATAGCAAAGAAAGTGTGTGTATCTGTCCATAAACAAGCCCGGGACGGAACACCACACGTGTGTACGTGTGGTGACGCTCTTCTCTCTGCTGTGTCGGTCCAGAACAACCACCATGTGGATAATATCAGTGCCAAGATGACCGCCCTGCGGGGAAAGGTATCGGAGCTGGAGCGGGCGGCCGGCCAGCGCAAGGCCAAGCTGGACGAGAACTCCGCCTTCCTGCAGTTCAACTGGAAGGCGGACGTGGTGGAGTCCTGGATCGGTGAGCAGCGCCAGCACCACAGACACGCCGCGCCATGTTGACACCACCACCACCATGGCCATACCTACCTCTGGGCTTGGTGGTGGTCAACATAATGGCTTCAAAACTAACATTTCCATATTGCATGTAACAGATCTGCAAAGTGTTTTATTTTATATATATTATATTAAATAACTACATGCTTCCCAATTAACCGTAAATGAAATAATTGTGGCATAACAAAATTGCAATTGATATAAATATTCTGTATATTGGTGTGTGCGTGTGTGTGCGTGTGTGTGCGTGTGTGTGTGTGTGTGTCCAGGTGAGAAGGAGAAACAGTCTGAAGACGGACGACTATGGCAGGGACTTGTCCTCTGTGCAGACACTGCTGACCAAACAGGTAAATGGTGCACATGTGGATCCCCTCTTAGTATTACCGTCTCTTCTTGAAACATGGTAGAGTCTAATGCCATGAATAGCATAATTGTCATAATAGCGCAATTCAGAAAAGAAATTGGTGTAAAAATCCCCCCCTCCTTCCTCCATTTGGGCAGAAACAGGCTTGAATTACACTTGAACTCTTGTTATTTTTAAAGCCGTATGAACGCTATATATCCATAAACATGTCCTCACCACCTCCATCTATCTCCCTCCCTCGCCCCCCAACAGGAGACGTTTGACGCGGGCCTGCAGGCCTTCCAGCAGGAGGGCATCACCAACATCACGGCGCTGAAGGACCAGTTGCTGGCCGCCCAGCACGTGCAGTCCAAGGCCATCGAGGCCCGACACGCCGCCCTCATCAAACGCTGGAACCAGCTGCTGTCCAACTCGGCCGCGCGCAAGAAGAAGCTTCTCGAGGCCCAGCAGCACTTCAGGAAGGTGAGAGAGAGAGAGAGAGAGAGAGAGAGAGAGAGGGAGGGAGAGGGAGAGATGCTAAAGATGGCGATGAGGATGAGGAAGAGGAAAAGGCTTCTTTGTTGCTATATGCTAGGAAGAATTGTAGAATAGAGACATAAGATACGACTTCGTTCATTCCTTCCTGAAACTAAAATCCAGGCGCCAGATCAGAAATAACCGAAATGAAAGATAAAAGATATTTTTGATGAATGACAGCAAATAGTGAATAAATTCATTCATTCATTTCATATCTGCTTAATTATTAAGCAGATATGAAATTAATGTAACAGTTATAATTACACAATTATTGTCATTGAACACTGTTAACGCTCTCTCTCTCCTCTCTCTCCTTCTCTCCTCCTCTCTCTCTCTCCCCCCTCTCTTCTGTCTCTCTCTCTCCTGCGCTCTCCCTCCCTCTGTCCTTCTCTCCCTCTCTCTCTGTCCTTCTCTCCCTCTCTCTCTCTCCTTCTATCTCTCTCTCTTCCCGCCAGGTGGAGGACCTGTTCCTCACCTTCGCCAAGAAGGCGTCGGCCTTCAACAGCTGGTTTGAGAACGCGGAGGAGGACCTGACGGATCCGGTGCGCTGCAACTCGCTGGAGGAGATCCGGGCGCTGCGCGAGGCCCACGAGGCGTTCCGCTCCTCGCTCAGCTCCGCGCAGGCCGACTTCAGCCAGCTGGCCGAGCTGGACCGCCAGATCAAGGGCTACCAGGTGGTGTCCAACCCCTACACCTGGTTCACCATGGAGGCCCTGGAGGAGACCTGGAGGAACCTGCAGAAGATCATCAAGGTGGGTGGGGGGTTGGGGGCCTCGGTCGCTCGGTCAGACGCACGTGCAAACATTGACTATCCAATTAAAATTCTGATTCTTCAGAATCTTAATTGATCATTCAGTACTTTGTTCGTCACAGTTGATCTGCTAAAGACAACAAAATGGTCATAGAAATGTTGAGAAAGGAAATAGAATAAGTCAAGTAAAATATAAACACAAAAAATATGCAAGAAAGTGTAGAAAAATTGCACATATATATATATACAAATATATGTAAAATGAAAAAAGAAAGCCACTCAAATGCTGAGGATCCATACTTCTTTGAATTGAAGTTACACAAAAAAACCCACATTATTTGATATTGATCACCCAAAATTCAATATACACTGAATTTGTGTCGCCTATTGATATTGATATGATTGCCTATTGCTAAATTCTCACGTACAATACTTAGTGTATACTATATACAGTATATGTATATATACAGTATAGATATATAGTCGTGTTGGAGGCCTGTGTGTAACCGAGCTGGCGGTTGCCGTGGCGATGTTTAGGAGCGGGAGCTGGAGCTGCAGAAGGAGCAGAGGAGGCAGGAGGAGAACGACAAGCTGCGGCAGGAGTTCGCGCAGCACGGCCAACGGCCTTCCACCAGTGGCTGCAGGTAGACTCAGGTGCGGGAGGGACGGAGGACAGCGCTTAGAGTGCAGCTTAGCATGGCTAAAAGCTATAGCATATATTAAAGGTGGATCAGAGTGTAATCCAGCCATTACAAGCCATTTCAAAATTGTCATGTGACGACTACCCTCGAGTGACATCACAAGTGGGGAGTGTCCACCCAAAGCCGCTTCAATTGTCATGTGACGACTACCCTCGAGTGTTGACATCACAAGTGGGGAGTGTCCACCCAGATGCACGACGATGACTAGATTAGTCTACCATTCCCCATCTCCCCAGTGGACTGACTGCACCAAACTGGTGGTAGAGACAATCCTGCTTGTTGATGTCACTAGAGGGTAGTCATATGGACCAGTTTTGAAAAGCGTTTGGTAATGGCTGATCACCGCTCGCACCTGGTGGTGAAATAGGGTCTATATAGTCCTTTAACCATAAGTGTTGTGACACACATTCTTGCATGCGCATAATCGGTGAGCTAATTTACCCAAATATTATTTTACGTTCTATGCATTATAAAATAAGTGAATTTGATATTCGATATATCGTTGTGACGTCATCGTCATAAACGCATGTATTAACTGGCTCGTTATGGATTAACACCATATTTAATTCTCATAAGCTGAATAGAAATGTGAATGACTTTGCTGGTTATTAATCCCAGATGCTCTGCTTGCTCTCCATGGCATGTTGCAGGGACCAGGGTCCACCACATGACTTTAACTTAATTTTGTCTTCTCTCCCTCCCTCCCCCTCTCTCTCTCTCTCTCTCTCTCTCTTCTCCACGCCGGTGTTTGGGGTGGCTTTGCAATGCAGGACATACCTTCTGGACGGGTGAATATAACTTTTTATTCTCTCTCTCTTATGATGTGTTGTGAATGTACCATGTATGGTGTGCTTTCTGTGAACTGATTTGTTAAAGCTCATTGGGGGTTAGCTCGCTAGCTTGGTTTTGAATATGCTTATGACTGTCAAGGCAAGGACGTGTTGAAGATCTGATGAAACGCCTGATGTTTTACCTCCAAGCCTACGAGTATGGGATGGCAGAATCAGAATCATAAACGGCTTTATTGCCGTAGTTTTTGCAAACAAGGAATGTGCTTTTGTGCAATTGGTGCCTAACATTGAACATTAAACAGTAATAGTAAAAAACAAATACAATTACAAAAATGCTAAGAATTCTAAAAATATATATTGTCCTGCCTCCGAATAGCATCGCCTATCGGAGGGTTATCTGTGTCTATCAGTACCAGGTGGCCGACGATCTCACTGGAAGGTCAAGCCGCCGCCCCTTACAACCCCCCCCCCCCCTCCCCGACTCCTTTGACCCACCACATGCCCCCCCCCCCCCCCCCCCCCACCCCAGGCCTGTGTGACATAATTCCACTTTCGGTCTAAAAACACAGACACCTCCCCCATTGTGGACTCCCACTGTGTGATCAACGTGTTCTGTACTAACGATCGACCGTCTCCGGAGAACCAAGCTAAACTTGGACACATCGGTCCAGCTTCCCCCCACAAGAGGCACTGTTTTGAAGAGCAGATAGGCACTAGTTTTAGCACGTCATCATTAATACTGTTCCTCGTTACTGTTCACTGGGCCGAGTGAGACGTGGAAACTGCCAATTCACAAGGGGCAATGCCTCTCCATACTTTGCTTGCCACCTTTGTGCATTAATCTTTATATATATACACGTGTATTCACTGCAGGGAAATACCACACACACACACACACACACACACACACACACACACACACACACCACACACACACACCACACACACACACACGCACAACTTAAACACAGTTACAGTTGCAGTTTCCAGTCCTGTTGGCTCCTAGCGCTAATCACCTTGCATGGTTTATGGTTTATGGTGTTAGGTAGCTTGTGTTTTTGGCATGCATTTATTGCAGCAGAATAGACCCTTTTCACAGGGGCGTCATCGTAGGAACCACGACAAACGTGATGTGGTTGACTATTATTCATCTCAGATCCAGAAGAGAGCTGATCACTAGTTCAGTCTCTACTGCCCACACTGGTACCCACACTGCCCTGGTACTTTGAGTGTGACGAGTGACACCTGTGGTTAGCCCTACGACGACGCCCTCTCCGTGTGAGGTTTCCATTAGAAGGGAATCAATTTCCTACTGTCGGATTTAGAAGCCATGCCTCCTCTTGTGGTGGGTGTGGCCTGCGTTGGACGGTGCTGTTGCCATCCCATCTGAACTGTATCTGTGCTGCTGTCCAGGTCTTGCATGGTGGAAGAATCCGGAACCTTGGAATCACAGCTTTGAAGCCACTAAAGGTAGAACGTCACTCACATTGCATCACACGGCCACGAGCACAATGTATAAAAGTGTAGTTTCCGCCGTACCATTGTATATTAATTTACATACGGTATATGTAGTATAGTACATACATCCCTTAAAACATCTGATAGATGTGTATTGTCACTGGATGCTAGTTTCCACATGGACGCGCTCTGGTAGAGTTTACATAATAATAAAACGTTCAGTATTGTTTTGATATTGTTGACCGCAAATTTAATTTAATCCAGAAAATTGTAACTTTTTGTAATGAACTTGGACTCAACTGACATATAGATTCAAGATTCAAGAAGTTTATTCGTCACATACACATACAGGATGAGGCGATGCCCAGTGAAATGTGCGACAAGAACAATACAAATATCACCAAATTGACCGGACAGGTTTACCGTAGATTAGCCTATTTACAGTATTTCTTCCCCCCCCCCCCCCTGCCGTGTCCGCCCCCCCGCAGCGCAAGCACCAGGAGATCCGCGCCATGCGCAGTCAGCTGAAGAAGATCGAGGACCTGGGCGCCGCCATGGAGGAGGCGTTGATCCTGGACAACAAGTACACAGAACACAGCACGGTGGGCCTGGCCCAACAGTGGGACCAGCTGGACCAGCTTGGCATGAGGATGCAACACAACCTGGAGCAGCAGATACAGGCCAGTGGGCAACGCACACAGAGACACACGCATGGAGACACACGCATGGAGACACACCACATCAGAAGACACACGCATGGAGACACACATGCAGACACACACACACACACGGAGACACACGCATGAGACACAGACACACACACATGGAGAGACACGCATGGAGACACAGACACACACACATGGAGAGACATGCATGGAGACACAGACACACACACATGGAGAGACACGCATGGAGACACAGACACACACACATGGAGAGACACGCATGGAGACACAGACACACACACACACACATGGAGACACAGACACACACCACAAATGGAGACACAGACACACACGCATGGAGAGACACAGACACACACATGGAGAACATGACTACACACACACACATGGAGACACGCATGGGGACAACAGACACACATGGAGACACAGACACATGGAGACACTCACATAACATTGAAACACATACACATGGAGACACCCACAGACACACACACTGACACCCATAGACGGAGACATGGACAAGGCAGAACACACACACCACACACACACACACACACAATCTGTGTCTATCTGTGTTGAGCTCCTCGATATCCTAGTCACTAGGATATCTAGTGTATTTGGGTGATTTTGGGTGTACGGTCCGTTGTGGTCCCAAGCTCACCACGTGTGTCCATGCCTCCCCAGGAACACCACAGGAGTGACGGAGGAGGCACTGAAGGAGTTCAGCATGATGTTCAAGTAGCTTTCACTGTCACTTCCTCAGACTCTCGCTGTCAACATGATCATCGTTGTCATGATCAGTTCACAAACCCTCATCATTCTGTCCCGTTCCCCCCCTCCCCCCCAGACTTTCGACAAGGAGAAGTCCGGCCGCCTGAACCACCAGGAGTTCAAGTCGTGTCTGCGCTCGCTGGGCTACGACCTGCCCATGGTGGAGGAGGGCGAGCCCGACCCGGAGTTCGAGTTCCATCCTCGACACGGTGGACCCCAACAGGTCAGGATTTTTGGTGATCAGGGTAAAATGTGTAAATGTAAATTTATAAATGATGTACTGTCGCGCTGCAGAGATCCCCTGGCCCTCTGTATTTTTTTCCTCCAGATGTAAGAAAGTGAAAGTTACAATTGTGAAAATGAGAATGAGTCATATCACTATCGTAAAATCTGTCAAAATAATCGCAATATAATTTTTATTTTCACCATATCGTTCAGCCCTAATTCAGGCTGAAGCTGCATTCCGTACCATAATGAAGCAAGTTCTGTTTATGAACACTTCACAAAGCTGTCGTGGTGGACAATAAAAGTGCATTTTAACATTATTATTATTATTATTATTTTATTATTATTATTAATTAATAGAAATTAATATAAATGTAATGAAGATGATTCTGCTGGCGTTAAACTGTGTGTGTGTGTGTGTGTGTGTGTGTGTGTGTGTGTAGGGACGGCAACGTGTCCTTGCAGGAGTACATGGCCTTCATGATCAGCCGCGAGACAGAGAACGTCAAGTCCAGCGAGGAGATCGAGAGCGCCTTTCCGTGCGCTCAGCACCGAGAGCAAGCCCTACGTCACCAAGGAGGAAACTCTACCCAGGTAACGCACAGCACACATTCCCACTTGTGATGTCACTAGAACGGTCGTCACATGGCAATTGTTAATACATAGATCACAGCTAATTCCATCGTGTGCATATATATATATATTTTTTTGTTCATTGTGATCACGCACTGATTTCCCATCTTCTCCATCCCCCTTTCTGCAGAACCTGACCAAGGAACAGGCGGACTACTGCATGTCGGCACATGAAAGCCCTACCTAGACGGGAAGGGGCCGGGAGCTGCCGTCGGCCTTCGACTTCGTAGAATTCACGGCGCTCGCTCTTCGTCAACTGATCCTCCAGGCGTTACCAGTGACCAATCGGGATGCGTTTTCCCCCGCCCCCCCAACAACTTAAGAAATAACACCACAGCTGAAACTGCAATGATTGACCACACGAGATCACAAAAAATGACTCACTAGTACCCACCACGACTATCTATGCCTATTTATACTAGCTGAACAGCGGTCACTTTGTTGTGGCTCTGATAATAGTAGATCCGTCTGCCTTTGAATGTGATTGTTTTTAGCCGTTTTAGCTTGTGCTTCCGCTGGATATAAGAACTTATAATAAACCGTGATGTGTGTTGAACAGAACACGCTTTAACCCACTGCAGTGTGCTTCAAATAAAACGCTACTGGTTAGAACTGGGAAACCACCCATCACAGCCTCTGAGGTCTTTCTTTTCATGCCGCATTTACACTTTTTTCATTCAATAAAAGTTTTAAATGTACAAACATAACAATGAGACAGGTGTACAGCAATAAATACATGCTGCAAGAGAATCTTGATTTTCATTACAAAAGTGCGGATTTAACGTTATTGCCGGTGAAGCGTTGGGTCACTCCGGCCACCTCGTGGGCCAGCTGCTCCAGCCGGGCTGTCTCCCGGGGTCCCTGCTCCGTCAGGTCTGAGCTCAGGTGCCAGACGGCGAGCGTGCCGTCCACGTTGCCCACGGCCAGCAGGCCCCGTGGTGGGTGGCGTTGAAGGCCAGACACGTGGCCGCCGTGCCTCCGCTGCTGCCGTGGTCCAGGGTGGCGGCGGGCCTTCGCAGATTCTCCTGCCCAGGTCAAAGATCTGCACCCACACCTGGAGGTGGAGAGAGAGGAGGTTACAGTAGAAACACACACAGTAGGCTAGAGACGGTGTGTTATGTAAACATGGCCTCACAAAATAAGACTCTAAAAGCCTCCCAAAACACCATTCACCAATTATGATTTCATTGAATTAAAGTCAAATTCAAAGTGTATTATAGCCCAATAATCAAGGTATGTCTCAAAGGGCTGTAATGATGACCTCCCAATAAATGTGTCATCAGAAGGCAATAGATTTTGACCTTTGTGGCAATTGTTTAAATACTTGACTATTTATTAAAAGAGAAACGACACTGAGAATGTTGATTTAAGGCTATACATATAAATGGTAACTCGCGCAAATCGCTCCTCCCGGACGTTTTGTCGGGGGACGTTCTGCGTCGCTGAATGTTCACCCGGCAACTCCTCCCCTCCTCACCAACTCCTCTCCTCCCGGACGTTTGCTGGGGGCGTTCTGCGTCGCTGAAGTGTCCCCCGCAAACTCCTCCTCCTCCACCAAACTCCTCCTCCCGGACGTTTGTGGGGGACGTTCTGCGTCGCTGAATCTCCTCACAAACTCGTCCGCCGCCTCCTCGTTTTTAACGTACATTTTAGCTGAGAATGACTGAGAAACCCGATTAGAATACAAACGTCAAAACCAAAATGTCTGGACTTTCTGAGCGCTTTGTGTTTCGTGGCTTTCACATTTTTAACAAAAAGCTATTTTAGGTACATTTGAGCGATTGTGCGGCAGAATATTGAATATTGAATATTGAATATTGACGAATTGAATACACCAGTGGTACAAATATACTGCCAGCGCTTAAAAGTGATAAAATATCGGATTTAATATTTAATATCGAGTCCAGTGCCTTGTGTGTCTCTTCTCTCTTGTTTTGTACACCATTTTGAATTCTGCATTTTGAGTTTCATGACACGAATTCTAATTAGAATAATAATGATAATAATAATAATGATGATAATGATGATAATGTTTGTTACTCCTGAAGTGTGTTGCTTATCTATCCTCTCACCAGGGTTGCTGTTTGTTTTCTATGAGGTGTACAAAAATAAAAAGGTTTTAACTTACAGCCGAGTGAATATTGTAATGATTTTGAATGATTTTTTTACATCAATAGATGGAGGGATGGAGAGAGAGATGGAGGGACGAGAGAGAGCTGGAGGGATGGAGAGAGATGGAGAGAGAGATGGAGGGATGGAGAGAGAGCTGGAGGGATGGAGAGAAGATGGAGGATGGAGAGAGAGATGGAGGATGAGAGAGATGGAGAGAGATGAGATGGAGAGAGCTGGAGGGAGGAGAGGAGATGCGAGAAATGGAGGATGGAGAGATGGAGAGAGAGCTGGAGGGATGGAGAGAGATGGAGAATGGAGAGATGGAGAGAGAGATGGAGGGATGAGAGAGAGATGGAGGGATGAGAGAGATGGAGAGAGAGATGGAGAGATGGAGAGATGAGAGAGAGAGAGATGGAGGGATGAGAGAGATGGAGAGATGTAGAGATGAGAGAGAGAGAGATGGAGGGATGAGAGAGAGAGAGATGGAGGGATGAGATGGAGAGAGAGATGTGAGAGAGATGGAGAGAGAGAGAGATGGAGAGAGAGCTGGAGGGATGGAGAGAGAGATGGAGAGAGAGAGATGGAGGGATGAGAGAGAGATGGAGAGATGAGAGAGAGAGAGATGGAGGGATGAGAGAGATGGAGAGATGGAGAGATGAGAGAGAGAGAGATGGAGGGATGAGAGAGAGATGGAGAGATGGAGAGAGAGATGGAGGGATGAGAGAGAGATGGATGAGAGAGAGATGGAGAGAGAGATGGAGGGATGAGAGAGAGAGAGATGGAGAGAGAGATGGAGAGAGAGATGGAGGGATGAGAGAGAGATGGAGAGATGGAGAGAGAGGTGGAGAGACTAGAGAGATGGAGGGAGAGATGGAGGGATGGAGAGAGCTGGCGAGAGAAATGGAGGGATGGAGAGATGGAGAGATGAGAGAGATGGAGAGATGGAGGGATGAGAGAGAGATGGAGGGATGGAGAGAGATGGAGAGAGAGATGGAGGGATGAGAGAGAGATGGCGAGATGGAGGGAGAGATGGAGAGAGAGATGGAGAGATGGAGAGAGAGATGGAGAGATGGAGGGATGGAGGGATGGAGAGAGATGGAGAGAGAGATGGAGGGATGAGAGAGATGGAGAGATGGAGAGAGAGATGGAGAGATGGAGAGAGAGATGGAGAGATGGAGGGATGGAGGGATGGAGAGAGATGGAGAGAGAGATGGAGGGATGGAGAGAGAGATGGAGAGATGGAGAGAGATGGAGAGAGAGATGGAGGGATGGAGGGATGGAGAGAGAGATGAGATGGACTCAGATGGGCAGTATTTCTATTACTTGTATTTGAAATACGTATTTCAATGACTTTTGAGTATTTTGTCATTTGTATTTGATACGTAATTTGAAAAAAATACTTCAGAGCGGAGTCATTTTGTATTTAAAATACTCAAAATACTTCAGAGCGGAGTCATTTTGTATTTAAAATACTCAAAATACTTCAGAGCGGAGTCATTTTGTATTTAAAATACTCAAAATACTTCAGAGCGGAGTCATTTTGTATTTAAAATACTCAAAATACTTTCTCCCACACAGAATTAAACCTCCTTTCGCTCACACACACACACAAACAATTGTACACTCTCCTCACACTCTCACTCTCTCTCTCTCTCTCTCTCTCTCTCTCTCTCTCTCTCTCTCTCTCTCTCTCTCTCTCCTTCAGGGTACCGGGTATCGGGGCTTGGGGTTTGGTCAGGGTGGGACGCCAGAGCCGCGGGGGTAGTACGTTCTAGCAATGTCCTATTGTTCATCACGGGCTTAAGTAGGCGCTGTTTCATGATTATGATTCTCTGCACCTGGTGAGGCTGCACCTTGTTACGCCCGAGCGCGTCTCACTCGCTCGGGTGTTTCCGTCAGAGGTCGGGCTGGGATCCCGACTCGCCTGCGGTGACGTGGTAGACTCGGGAGAGGAGCGCCCCACAACAGGATCTTTCCATTGCTGACCCTTATTCTGAAACTTCTCCTCATGTATATCAGAAGACCACCTCCAATATTTACCACAACTGAAAATGGCATCTTATATTATTATGATTATTATTATTGTGCCTTGTTATTATATACAGTATGTACCTATACATAACTGACCAGTGTTACACACACACACACACACACTATTGAGTCTTTAATTGACCAGTGTTACACACACACACACACACACTATCTTGAGTCTTTAATTGACCAGTGCTTACACAACACACACACTATTTGAAGTCTTGTTAATTGACCATGTTACACATCACACACACACTATGGAGTCTTTAATTGGACCAG
>PIJE02004783.1:20000-23054 GCA_002895965.2 Coryphaenoides rupestris | reverse complement strand
GGGGCTAAATTACCACCCGATCATAGTAATCAAATTAGTATGGATCATATAGTGACAGGCTTAACCATACACATGTACACAAACAGAAAGTACAACATTATCTTAGAGGACCATGAACCTAATTAGTGGAGATGACTTGTAGATGATCAGTCCTCAGTGTTTGTTGTGTATTAACATGAGATGATAGCTCCAGACGTCAGACGTGTGTCCCGCTAAATGTCCCCATTGTATTAGTTCATTGGTCTTTACAACATATATCAGACTAATAGATTTTGAAATGGCAAACGTTCTGACTTGTTGATGAATATGATCTATCTTTACGTCTATCGTTGTCCCTGTCTCTGTCTCTGTCTCTCTGTCTCTGTCTCTGTCACTCTGTCTCTGTCACTCTGTCTCTCTCTGTCTCTCTGTCTCTGTCTCTGTCTCTCTGTCTCTGTCTCTGTCTCTGTCACTCTGTCTCTGTCACTCTGTCTCTCTCTGTCTCTGTCCATGTCTCTGTCTCTCTCCACTCTCCTCTCCTGTATTTCCGTTACCTTTCGGTACGGTCGAGATGCCGTTCCTCTCTAAATGGTGTAAATGTCATTACACTGTACACATTGTAAAAAAGAAATTAGTTTATTTGTTACATGTTTGAGATGATTGCTACCAAGTAGGAACAAGAACCTAGAAGCATTCAACAAGATGCACACACAGATCCATCCAACTATGGGGATACTTAGCTTGTCGGGGACAGAGAACAATTGTTCCGGACTTATTTGTTACTTTTTACTATTTTATTTGTCATTTTGTTTTTATTTGAACAAACCAACGTAGCTTATTGTCTAAACGATGAACAGTGATGAAGACCAGCTGGGGAAGTGATGGAGAATAGTTTGCGATCCGAGCATGAACCAGCATGAGGGGACGACTTCACAGCGTTTTATATCTGCTGAGGATGAGTGAATTGACCTTTTAAAGTCACACTTCAAGTCCATGTGAACACATACAAATAAAATGACACTTAATGTGCAAAAGGCAGCAAACAAAGCAAACATGTTCCTGGAGATTCACCTCCACCACGCTCCCAGTGAGGTCCTCGTAGCCCACCTTGTACACCCAGACCCCCCACCTGGAGGGGGGCTGTGGTTTAGCTTCATCTCAGAGGGAAGTCTGCTGAGAATGTCATTGTGATGAAGAACGATACAAATAAATAATTCTTTTGATTCCATTGCGTCAGTAAGAGGAGACAGAGAGAGCAGAGGAAGACGTCGGGGAGGCAGACGGAAACATCGTGGGACCAGGAAATGAAGTGTGCGACTTCATCACGGCTCTCGTGATGTTCCAACGCAAAACCTGAAACCTTCCTAACAACTAACAGTGAAAAATGAGAAACTAAACACTTGGTTGCATAAGTTGTCGGCCAGAAGGTGTTTTGAATACAGAGACGAGACTTAAGTTATGAGGAGTATAACAAGGATTTAAGTGATCTTACCAGGTGTATGGGGAAGCAGGTATCGACTGCTATCTACAAGCCATTCATCCGCTCCCAGGACGCCATTTTGGCGTAACCGGGGGCAACCCAAACAGGAAGTCCAAATGAAAAGTCCTCAAACTCTTTTGCTAGCTTGCCAAAATAAAAGTCCCCAGAGTCTCTTCGGGTTGGCTCCAGACTGTGAACACATTCAGCCAAAGTCTTTCTGGCAAATAGAAAGTGCTTAGAAAACATTGAGAACATACAGGAGTACTCACATCGCACGCAAGACGTCTGTGATGAAGGCTCTAGCAACATTTGTTAAGATAACACATTAAGACATTTGAGAAGAATCAATGTCTATAGATTTGAAGTATAAATATTTCTTCATTTACAATGTGTTTGTACACTATATAACCTCAGGGGATACAGGCAATCATTTTTCATTCAAAATATAAGCTCTTCCCGTCACTGGATACTATCTCAGGAGCACAGCGCCACCGAGGGACTGAGCACAGGAGACGAGCTGCAGGTCAGCACAGAGGATCCTGAAGTAAAACCATTCAACATTAATCACACGCTTTGATCCCAAAGAGACTTACAGTGAATTCAGATTTGTGTCATGGAGGAGCAGGCAGGGGTCAGGGGTCAGGGCCCCGTGGGGGGCGGCGCCCAGAGCGTCTGGGCGGGGCCGGGAACACCATCACCACCAGACTGAACACCTTCACCTGCTTCTACTGCAACACATGCTAGCTTCTGGGCTACATTTCCTGGTGGGTTACTAACTGGTAACCATAGAGATAATAACTGGTAACCATGCTGATACTAACAGGTAACCATGGAGATACTACCTGGTAACCATGGAGATACTATCTGGTAACCATGGAGATAGTTGGAACTATGAAGATACAAAATGGTTACCATAGTGATACTAACTGGTTACGAAGTAAATATTAACTGGCAACCATGGAGATATTAACTGGTAACCACGGAGATACAAACTGGTAAGCATGGAGATAATGGTAACCAGGGAGATAGTGGCAACCATGGAGATAATGGTAACCAGGGAGATAATGGTAACCATGCAGATAATGGTAACCAGGGAGATAATGGTAACCATGCAGATAATGGTAACCATGGAGATAGCGGCAACCATGGAGATACTGGGCGGTAACCATGGAGACACTGGATGGTAACCATGGAGATGCTGGGGGGTAACCATGGAGATACTGGGTGGTAACCATGGAGATACTGGGCGGTAACCATGGAGATACTGGGCGGTAAACCAGAGGTAATGCTTTCCTCTCTCCTCTCTCCTCCCCATCACCCCCCCACTATCTCAAACCTCTATGTGTGTGTGTGTGTGTCTGTGTGTGTGTGTGTGTGTGTGTGGGCGTGGCCTAGCAGGGGGAGGCGCTCATGCGCATGTGGGCGTGGTGGTAGTGTGGGGGGGGCGCGGCGTGGTGGTGGCGCGGTGGCGGGGGAAGGGGGGCGGCTGTGCGAGCGGGGAGCGGTGCTGACCGGTGCTGGCCGGGTGCAGCGGGTGGGGGGGGTAGGCGGAGGAGGAGGAGGAGGAGGCGGGGGGGTGAGGGGCGGAGGAGGAG
>PIJE02004782.1:10000-23062 GCA_002895965.2 Coryphaenoides rupestris | reverse complement strand
GTGGCACACACACCACACACGCACACACACAGCCACACACAGACACACACGCACACACACAGCCACACACACAGCCAAACACGCACACACACGCAAGCACACACGCAAGCACACACACACCAACACACACGCACACACAAGCACACACACAGACACAGACACACCACACAACACACACACGCAAGCCACACACACACCACCACGCAACTACACACACGCAAGCACACACACAACCACACACACACGCAACACACACACACACGCACACACACACACACACACACACACACACACACACACACGCAAACACACACACACACACACACACGCACACACACACACACACACACACACACACACACACACACACACACACACACACACACAACACACACACACACACACACACACGCACACACACACACACACACACACACACACACACACACACACACGCACACACACGCACACACACACACACACACACGCACACACACACACGCAAACGCACACCGCCCAAAACACACACAACGCAAGCAAAGCAAGCACACCACACACATACGCACAACACACACACACATGCACACACACACACATTACTTCATTGTGATTGCTTGTGGTGGGTATTGGCCGTTTAAGTGAGATGGGTTTCTTTCATTACAACAAAACTCCCTACTTTTGAATTGACATGAAAGGCATGGAAATACGTATGATGGTGTTCTAAAATTGAACAATTCCCAAAGCTAATTTGATTCATATGCATGACCACATTTAGTAATGGTAATATAAGCAATTGAAATGGACGACGCGGTGCATGTTTATATTCATGATATGCTCGTACAGGTAACAATCTGTAGTTAATAACGGCACGAGGGGGGAAACTCATTTCCGCCCCTCGGATTGTATTTCTCCGAGCGCGTGCCGCCTTGCTCAGTGTGTTTTTTTTTTGGGATATTTTGGTACGACCCCCCGGGGAGCGGCGGGTTGCTAACCTTCCTCGAGCTTCCTCTGTTGTGGTTTAGCACCTCAGTGGCTCCCCGCAGAGCCGTCCCATTGATCCCAGCACGTCATTAGCTGGGATTATATAAAAGCCACTTTAAGAAAGGGCCGCTCCCCGTCCTCCGAGCGTCTCGTATAAATCCAAATTAACAACACGTATTCAAATTCGGCTATTAAGCAAAGCAATCCTTTTTTATTTTATTTTTTTTTACCTTCGTAGTAATTGCGGCGTTTTAGACGGAGGAAGGTAATCATCTTTGTGTTGTTTTAACGTCGTTGGGATCTCATCAAGCTGGGGAACAATGGCGCCGTGTTGTTGTCTGGGCCCGGTCCTAATTGGCTTTCTACACTAACAACCTAGCAGGCTAGCGTTGCTGGAGCTCTGCTAATTGTGTCAAAGACACCAGGGGGTCTGGGGGGGGTGCTGTCTCCCTCAGACAGATATGGATTTGCCCAAACAAGATTAAACATGATTAGAAATGCTCCAGTAAAACGACGGAATGGGATCTAATACCCCATTAGGATTAATCCTGCCTGATTTATTTTTTTTAGATATTTTTATGCTCGTCATTAGTTAGCTCGTCATACTCATTAGTTCAATCAAATAGACCTCTTGGAAATTGTATTGATGCTTAAAAAAAGCATGATAGTACACAAATATTCTACACAGACATTGGTAACACTTTACAATAAGGGTGCATGAGTTAACCATTCATTAACATTAGTCAATGCAGTCATAAGCATTATCCAACCAATGTTAATGAACAATCTTGGTTAACAAATGATCTCCTAATCATTTACTCATGGTGTGCATGTTAACTAAGGTAATGATGTTCATGTTAACTAAGGTATCCATATATACATTGTTTAATATGGTTAGGCTTAACCCTAACACTAACCCACTGCCCCTAAACCCAAACCCAGCCCCTATATGCTCATACTATATAATAATACTTATTACTGCATTAGCTAATGTTAATTCATGGTTAATTAATGTACGCTTATTGTAAAGTGTTACCAATGTCTGTGTAGAATATTTGTGTAATGACAAGATGACCATTGGGGAGGTAAGAGCGGTTGTCCGGCAACAGGAAGGTTGCTGGTTCGATCCCTGGGCTCCTCCCCCTCCTAGCTAAGTGTGGAGGTGTCCCTGAGCAAGACGCCACCTAACCCCTAACTGCTCCTGACGTGTTGGTTGTTACCTTGCATGGTCAACACCGCCGTCGGTGTATGAATGGGTGAATGTGAGGCAATACTGTAAAGCACTTTGGATTGAAGCGCAATATAAATGCAATCCATTTACCATTGTGTTACTGGTGGACGGTTGGATGGCTTGCTGCTTGGGTACCGGCAGCGCTGGGGATGTGAAACGGTTACGGGACCCGTGTGCTCTTCGTCCGTCCACAGGAGCCCTTCACCACGTTCTTCCTCAACTTCCAAGGCGGGAAGTTCGACCACGCGGACCGCACGTTCTCCTCCGTGTCCCGGGCCTGGAGGAACTGCCAAAGAGACACGTCCGACGTCAAGGTACACACAACGGCGCCACACAACATACACGCACCGCGCACACGCAATACACACACACGGCTTACACATGCAATACACACACACGGCTTACACATGCAATCCGAATACTTCATGTAACGGTACTCGCATGCAGCACTCGCATGCAATACACACACAGGTACTCACACGTGGTATACACACACAATACACGCACAATATTCATGCTTAAATCAGGGTACTCACATGCGGTATACACACACGCACAATACCAATACTTAATGCCAAGGTGCACGCACACACACACACACACACACACACACACACACACACACACACACACACACACACACACAATACTAATACTTAATGCCAAGGTGCACGCACACACACACACACACACACACACACACACACACACACACACAATGCTAATACTTGAAGCCGACACATATAAGATAAGGTTTCTCCCCTTCTATTTTTTTTTTCGTCTTCGATTTCGCCCGACTAGAAACAGTGAGCTGAGATGTGAAACAGATTGCTGAGCAAGGGCTAAAAATCTCCCTCTCGGATCTATACCTAAAGGGGCGAGAGGAGGAGGGAGGGGTGGTGCTGGTGGTGGTGCTGGTGGTGGTGGTGTTGGTGGGTGGAGGGAGGGGGGTGGGGGGGTTTCAAAAGAATAATTCCCAGTCACATCCAATCAACGTCCTTCAGGAATGAAATCTCCTCGACGCGGTGATCAAAGTGGTGAACTAATCCTGATCTTTCGGGGGCCGTCCCTCTCCCATGTGGCTCTATAACCCGGACATGAACCCCCCCCCCCCCGAATACCACCACCTCCACCACCACCACCACCACCAACTCCTTGCCCACTGGGCCTCTCCTCCACACACACACACACACACCTCTCTTGCTTTGTGGCTCTGTGCCCTACATCGTGTAGCACCACCACCAGCACCACCCACCACCACCACCCACCACCACAGGTCACTCTCACATGGGGGCTCCTGGCACGGCCCCTTAACAAGTGACCTGGCCCTCTTAAAACATTTACAGCTACAGTCACTCATCTCCCCCTGGTGTGAGTGGCTCCTCGGGCCCCAGACCCTCAGGTCACTGGGTGGTGGTGGTGGTGGTGGTGGTGGGGGTGAGGAGGTGTAGAGTATGACTCCATAGCAAAGGTTTTTCAGTTTTTTTCCTTTTCTTTGCTTGATTGCGTTTACACCCCCCCCGCCCCCCCCCCCCCCTTCCCGATAAAAACACATGGATTCTGTTACCGCCGAGCTACGTGCTGCTTGATTGCCAAAGTCCAACGAGAGTCCGTTTTTTGGGTATTTTTTTTGTTTTTTTTGCGTGTGTGTATTTTTTCGCTCTCTCAGTCTAGACCTGTCGTGGGCGATCAAGCTGTGAGAGCTCAGCATCAGATCAAAACAAAAACGTTGTGTGTGTGTGTGTGTGTGTGTTGTGTGTGTGTGTGTGTGTGTGTGTGTGTGTGTGTGTGTGTGTGTGTGTGGTGTGTGTGTGTGTGTGTGTGTGTGTGTGGTGTGTGTGTGGGAGGGGGGGATATCTGGACCACATCACTTCTGCGTCTCGAAGCCCAATCTGAATGAGAATTCCAAGCCGACTTTGTGTCCACTCGGATGCACACATTCTGCATGGCGGCCCCAAGGGGGGGGTGGGGGCGGTGGGTGGGGCTTAGCTTCGGGAGGAGATGTATCAATCTGCAGCTAAACGGCGCCGTTTAGCTGCACCCATTCACCACCACCGTCCTGTGTGCTCATCGGAGGCCTGCGGTGTGTTGTCACAGTCGACCACCGCCGCCTCCTCCTCCTCCGCCGCTGCTAAAGAACGGCAGATAATAAGACGCTGAAACAACCCGGGGTCCAGTGTGTGTCTCCAGCCAGGGTGACGCTAGCGTGACCCCCAGGGCCCTAATCCCTTGACCCCCAGCAGCAGCCTGAGCCCAGAGGCGTCCCCGTGTGGGTGTGGGGGAGAGAGGATGGGGGTTAGCGGCAGCAGCGGCGTTGGAAGTGTAGCAAGGGGAAGTCCGCTGCAGTGACCCGTGACTGGACAGGATTGAGGATCAGGGGTTCCTGGCCTCTGACCAGGGGGCACAGGACGCATAATGGGTACGCATGGCGAGCCTAAGAGGAGAGCACACTGAAGACCCTGGTGTGTGTGTGTTGTGTGTGGTGTGTGTGTGTGTGTGGTGTGTGTGTGTGTGTGTGTGTGTGTGTGTGTGTGTGTGTGTGTGTGTGTTGTGTGTGTGTGTCGTGTGTGTGTGTGTGGTGTGTGCGCGTGTGTCAGTGTGTGTGTCTGTCTGTGTCTGCGGGTGCTGGGTGTGTGTTGTCTACATGTGTGTGTCTGTGTCTGCGGGTGTGTATGGTGTGCGTGTCTCTCTGTCTGTGTTTCTGTGGGTGTGGTGTGTGTCTACGTGTGTGTGTGTGTGTGTGTGTGTGAATGCGCACACACACACACTCCTGGCACCTCAGGACTAACAAATTTACCGCAGGCTTCGGAGGCGGTGAGGCCGGGCGGCGAGCCGGAGGCCTCGTTAAGGGAGCCGACCTCTGCGCTCGGGGTCGGGTTTTGTGGAGTGGAGCCGTGTCAGAAGTGGAGGAAGTGGCGTGTTGTTTTAAGCCCAGTGTGTTTGCTTGCTCGTTTGATTAGCGCGGCTTCCTCTAATCCTCCGGTTACACTTTTGTACTCCTATCAGATCATCTTGATAACGGCCGCGTAAGGGCTTTTTAATTAGCATTATTCATGAGCGGTGTGAACAACGCCGATTGCGAAAATACCGCCGCGCCGGGGATTCTAAAATGTTTACGCCACCCATTTATGAACTCTTCACTGAAGTCGTAAAAAAAGAAAAAACACCAAACCGGGTTAAGTATTGGAGCATGTGCTCGCCGAGGGAACGAGCTGCGAGGGTCTGCGGCTGGGCCGGTCGACCAATGAGCACGCGGTATGATGTCAGAGTGTGTCAACCCCACGGGCCAATCGGAGAGAAGGCTGTCGGCGGTAGTAGCTCTATCCAAAGATAACGGGGGCTCCATGTGAGCGCACAAAAAAAACACAAAAATCGTTGGACATTTTGATTGTGCTAATCGAGGCCAGATGTTAAACCCCGGTACCGTATGGAAGCTCGACTCTTAAAGTATTGTATTGCAACATTTTTGGGATTTTTGTTTTTTTGCATTCATCACAGTCACAGTGAATAAAAGCGTAAAGTATGTTATTTATTAATACACAATATGTTTGTCGGATGCCTAATTAGACACTGTCACGATCTGTCGGGGCTTGTAAACCCTGATGCTCCGGCGGGATAGGAGGAGGCACTTCTTGTGCGTTGACCACAGCCTGGATACACTGCAAAATGCTAAACGGATTCCTGTTTATTTCTCGTACATTGGGAAATATGTAGTTGGCTGCTATACTGTAAATACAAGACCTGAATCAGATCAGTTGATAGTAATGGATTCTAACAATGAGCGACACACACGTCAAAGCTTTGGACATCTTGGCAGCAGTGGGGGCGACGGACAGATACGCATCTTATCTCAAAAATAATTTAGCAGCGGATTTTGCGAGCTTTCTCTGTCTTTGATTTCCTCTTAACCGCTCTTTTGAATAAGCCTGCCCTTCGGCTGGGAGGGGGGTTCCCAGCCGAAGGGTTCGAAGGGTCTGGAGGAGTCGTCACTCAACCACTCAACCACCCCCCCCACCACCCCCCCTCTGTGTCTCCAGGAGCTGATCCCGGAGTTCTACTACCTGCCCGAGATGTTCGTCAACTCCAACGACTACAACCTGGGCGTGATGGAGGACGGCACGGCGGTGTCCGACGTGGAGCTGCCGCTGTGGGCCAAGACGCCCGAGGAGTTTGTGCGCGTCAACCGGCTGGTGAGTTTTACCGGCGAGTTTTTTTTTCCGGTTGAAAACCGATTACTTTTAGATAAGATAGAACTTTATTTATTCTGAAGGAAATAAAAATATGTTAAAAAAATATAGGTGAAGTATAAAAATCTATAGGCAAGATGAGAAATCTAAATTAATTAAAAAAATTACACACTTGGGCATCGTGCTCCAGGAAGCTTATTACTGGTCAGGCTTGTGGGCACTTGGGAATCGAATCCTTTAGGCTGGGAATTGAACACCCTGGATGTCCCCACTGCATGTTGTAAATGGGGCCACACACACAATCATGCGATCTGCACTTCTGTCTCACAATGCGGACTCAATGCAGGCGTTCTTGGGAGACAAAAGTGGGGTGTGTGTGTGTGTGTGTGTGTGGGTTTTGCGAGGGTCGTTGTGGTGGATGGTTAGCATCCGCCCAGCTCCACCCCCCGACCCCATCCATCCGTCCCATCTATCCACACCCCCCCCACCCCAGCCTACCTACCAAGTTCACTATACACTATTGACCTCGGCCCAGAAAACATATTTTTTATATTCATCCCGCTGTGGTTACAGAAAGTACACCCATACACACACACACACACACACACACACACACACCACACAGACAGACATACACGGCAACACACGCACACACACATTGACACACACACACACCGCATTCCTCCCTGCTCCCTGATGTGTCATGTCGGGGGGGCTGGCCGAGTGAGGGGCTGTCAGAAGTCTCGGTGTCTCCCGGTGCTAGCTTACCAGGAAACGCTAATGCAAAGAGACGTTGTGTTATTTCCGGTCCGTCTCCCATCTCTTCCTGTTACCTGAGCCCAGCAGCATCCCCCCCCCCCCCCGGTGACCCCCCCCCCCTCCTCCCCCGCTCTCTGTCGGCTAAGTAATCTAACATCGCCTCTCCTCTGCGTGTGTGTGTGTGTGTGTGCGTGAGTGTGTGTCTGTTTGCGTGCGTGTGAGTGTGTAGCCTCTGTCCACCGACCTGTTTTCGATATCTCCGTCTTTCCGTTGATTTGAAAGAGAATTAAACTCACACGAACGCAAGCAGACACACACACACACACACACACACACACACACACACACACACACACACAACAGTGTTGTGTGGGTGTGGGTGTTGTGCGACGGTCTGCATATCCAGCACGCTATTGATTTTGTGTACCGCGGAGCCCAGCAGGTGGACAGATCTGGTCCACGCAGAGATCTTAACAAGCAGCGCAACACACACACACACACACACACACACATGCACACGCACTGTCTCGAAGCAATCACGCACACACACACACACGCACACACAGGTTATCACACATACACGTACACATACCGTGGAGTAAACTCTGAACAAGGTGGTTTACTAGCGTTGATACTGCATGCCGCCCTGAACCTATCCGTGACGGTTCCCTGCCGCATGAATACAATCATTGTGACTTTATTCCTTGACTGAAGCGTTGAAACGGCACCGGACGCATTTCCAAACCCTAGGGGCCCTTGAAGAACTGAGATGTTTAAATGTAAAACGCTTGCCCCCGAATGTGATGCATCATTTCTCTACTGGTTCCCTAATGTACGATTTGAATGAACCAAATGAACGAAAAGAGGGGAGAGGTGGGAAGGTACAGAAAAGCAGGACTTGAGGGAGGATTGGGGGGGGGAGGGGTGGGGGGAGGGCAGGAGGGAGGCAGGGACGGATGAGTGGGTGGACGGGCCGCTGGTCATGACAGATAGCTGGCATTAGAAGGTGTCAGCTGGTGACTTTGGTACTGTAGAGGGAGAGGGAGATTGAGAGAGAGAGGGGAAGAGAGGGAGGGAGAGAGAGAGAAAGGGAGATGGGGAGAGGAAGGGAGGGAGAGATGGAGAGAGAACTTGAGAGAGAGAGTGGAAGGGATGGAGAGAGAGAGAGAGAGAGAGGCAGGCAGAGTGGGGAGAAAACGAGGGAAGGACCTAATGGTCTGTTTGGCTCTCCTTAGCGTGTCTGCTGCTAATGGCCTAGCAACACAAGGATCCTCGGCAGGGGAGAACACGCAAGCACCACAGCCTACACACACACACATAGGTGATCTCACACACACACACACACACACACACACACACAGGCGGCCCCGCACACACACACACACACACACACTCACACTCCTGCTGTCTCCATTCTGGTTATGAGCCTCAGATGATTAACAGCTAATTAGAGCCCAATCTGGTGCAGCCATTAAGAGCCCTTCATGCTAACGGATTGTGGCGCCACGCAAAACGCTCTCCTCGTTTCACGACTTAAGTGACTGATCGTTGCGTGGTGTGTAATAAACACGATAAATGAAGTGTATATATTTATATATATATGTATAAATGTATATTCTATCCAATTCCAGCGTTGTGTTATAGTGTTTGCTCCACAGTCATACCCTATGCGGTGCTCAGTATGTCGTAATGTAGATGGAAAAAACCGTCCATAAAAAAAAAGGAACATTGTTATTGTGTGTGTGTGTGTGTGTGTGTTTCTTAATGGTTTTGCCGTTGACAGATGACCTTGACAAAGCAGAGGATCCATAATCTGTGTTTGAAAAACATTTTAAGATGTAGCAGGGATTAGCCAGATTTCAAACAGGCCTGCTTCACATCAAACCTCTTTCTCTTTTTTTGTGTGTTTAGGACGAGCATGTAAACACACACACACACACACACACGCGGCCACTCAGCGCGCACACACACACAGCGTGTACAGTACAGACCCTGGCTCGCATGCAGCACACACACACACACCATATATGCTCTTTTATTATCGCGCACATGCACGCACGCACACACACACACACGCACGTATGCATGCATGAACACAGACACGCACACACTAATGCGAAAACGTTACACTCGTGTAAAAACGCCCATACACACACACACACACACTCATACAAACACACGCACACATGCACACACACATAAATAACTCACACACACACACACACACACACACAAACACACACACACACACACTCACGTATGCATGCATGAGCACAGACACGCACACACTAATGCGAAAATGTTACACTCGTGTAAAAACACACACACACACACACACACACACACACACACACACACACACATACAAACACACACACACACACACACACACACACACACACACACACACTCATATAAACACACACACATACACACACACACACACACGGGCACGAACGCAGAGTGCACGTCTGGCTGTGGCGTGCCACAGAGTTCAGGGTCCTCTTGTTGCTGTTACCAGGGGGTCAGCGGGGAGGTTAAGAACTTGAGCCTCCCGCTGCCAGATAAACCGCATGTCTCTGGGCACCGCGTGTCCCCCCCCACCCCCCCCCCCTGCCGACATTCCACCATCTCGCCCGGCCCCGGGGCCTGCTAGCCATTAGCCCGACCGCAGGTGACCACCCTTTGTGTTCCGTGTCGGCGTGGTGCGCAACATGTCAGTGTTTTTTTTATGCCGTGCGCACGGGCTACATGACCGGAACCCACGGTTACGGTACGGTGGGAACCCACGGTTACGGTACAGATGCTGCCGTCCATCACGACTTGTAGTGATGATAATTGGAGACCAATAAACAAATATAACTCACTGTGAGGCGCTAGCCGATTTCTCCGTCCTACTCCGCACTCGTCACGGGCGAGACGGCGTTCTCTCTTATGTGTACACAAGCCGAAGTGGCAAAACGAAACTTCATTTACTTAACTTAATATGAGGTGAATAATACAAGGTGCGCCCCTAGTGGCACCGTTAAATACTACGGTATGCTTGCAAATGTTATCACCCTGTGTCATGAATTCCTCTTCCTGACACTCTCAACAGTGAGGGTCATTCCGTCGACGCGTGCGGTTCATTTAAGATGTGGATGACGATTAAAACTAGTTTGGCCTTTTTCTCCCGGAAGTGTCAAACCTTGTCGTCAAACGTCATCGCAATAACCCGAGGGGACGACCGATCATCATAATCAATACGTTCAGACCCTGCATTAACCACGCGTCAATACGCTGCTGTTGGAAAATGGCGAGAGTTTCCACCGTGGGGGGTGGGGGGGGGGGTGGAGCTCTCTCCTCCGTTACCGTGGCGAAGCGTGGGAGCTTGTCGGGGTTTGGAGGCGCGGGTCCCAGCAGCAGCAGCAGCAGCCTCTCTGCTTCTCCGCCTCACCGCCGCCGCCGCCGCTGCTGCTGCTGCTGCTGCGTGCACCAGCTCCATCGTTGCTTTGGCTCCCCTCACTCATCTGTCGGGGGCCCTGAAGTGCCGCTGACAGAGCCGTGAAGCAGACCCCGGGGACGGCCCCCCCCCCCACACCCCCCCCCAACAGCACATAAAGAACCCCCCACACCCCCCCCCCCGCCCCACCACCACTCCTTTAACCGGCCCTCTCACTCAAGCGCAGTGACAGAGACATCAGCTAAACTACTGACTCGCCGTGGAGAGGGAGAGAGGGAGAAAGGGAGGGAGTGAGAGAGAGGCAAACAAGTGAGAGACAGAGACCAATGGAGTCGAGGTCAGAAGGTAGGAATACACACAGAGAGAGAGAGAGAGAGAGAGACAGACAGAGAGCAATGGAGAGAGAGAGAGAGAGAGAGAGAGGAGAGCGGGGGGGGGGAGTTTGCCTCACGTTGAATGGGTGCAACCGGTTGAGTGATGGCCCAGAAGCCGCTACCGAGACAAGATACAACCACGGGTCACGCTCAAAACATATTTTATAGCCCTGTCTGGGAAGGCCGAACCCCCCCCCCCCCCCCCCACTCAGATCTGCTGAGGAATTGCAGTTAACAGTTTTGTTCAACTTTCAAGGCCCCCCCTCCCCCCCTCCCCTTCCCTTGTCGTACCAACCGGTGGGCCGGCGCGGCAGGGTCGATCTATCCATAAACGGGTGCGCTTTCAAACGACTCAATCAAATCAAACGCCCACCTGGCGGGGTAGAGGGTAGAGGGTAGAGGGCATCGGACCCCCTTTTTAAACGTCTACTACTAATGCCTCTTCAATCAGAGGAGCCCGATGACAACGGGGGTTCGGCGAGAGTCACACGCTCGCCCTCGCAGCTGTTGTTGTTGCGGTGGTGGTGGTGGTGTTGTGGCGGTGACCCCCGCGTTAACCCCCCCCCCCCCCCCCCCCGTGCGGTGGCGGTGGAAGCAACATGGCCGCCTCACGCTAACACACAGACACACACACACACACACACATGCTACCCTCCCTCCCTCCATCCCTCCCCCCCTTCAAAAGGTGTTGGTTTGTTCCCCGTCCGCCATCGTACGGTGACAGCCACCCCGATCCCGCCCGCCCTCACAAACGTAGACACACACACACACACACTTTGGAAGAGTTCATCGCCGCTCTGTTCTGATCAAGTGGAGGCGGAGGGAGGGTCTCTGGGACTCTGGAGGCCTGGTCTCGTGACTCCACATGATTTAGTGGAGCAGGAGGAGGAGAAGAAGAAGAAGTAGTAGAAGGGAAAAAAAAACGGTGTACATCAACTAGAGAGATATATCGGTTCCCCTCCTGGCAGACGGACTGCGTTATGTCATGTGTGTGTGGACGTGTGTGTTCCCGTGGACATGTGTGTGTGTGTGTGCGTACATGCGTGTTTGGTGGAGGGGGGGGTGGGTGGGTTAGGGTACATTGGAGATTTTTTCCCACAAGTCCGGGGGCCAGACGTCTTAACTCCCGAGCTCGGGGACCACCGGTTGCAAAGTCAAAGATCACGGGTGTTTACATTCACCTCTCATCCTCGCAACACCCTCCACCCTCCACCACCGCCACCGACCGCCTCCTCCACCACCACCACCACCACCACCACCACCACCACCACCCGCCAGCTGGGGCACCCGTCATCTAACGTTCCAAAGTATTTAGCTTTGTTTTTGGAGAAAAAAAAAGATGACATTCTCAGCCTCGTTCCCATGTTGACGTCTCCCGTGAGTCTCTGGAGGAACTCTCATGTGAGGCTGTGGTGAACCGCAGTTACGAGCCGGCACTGCGCTAACGACCACCTAGCTGCGGCCTAGCCTAGCCTAGCCTAGCTGCAGCCTAGCCGCAGCCTAGCCTAGCCTAACCTAGCTGCGGCCGTGCCCAAGCTGCGGCTGAACTGTGTTTAGCTTCGCTGGCTATCTTTGCGCTAATCTGTCCCCGACTCTCAAATGTGAAGACCTTGATTTTTTTTTTCTCCCCCCCCCCCCCCCGTTCTCCTTTACGTGATGGGATTTGGGATTTGGGAGTTCGTGGGGGGGTGGGGGGTGGGGTGGGAGGCGGCGGCGGCGGCGGGGGGTGAGGGGAGCGATTGCTATCTGGCTAACATCAGCCGCGCCGCACTGTAGCGTACCGTCATGTGTGAGGGCAGACATGTTTACTGTGCGATCAGTGTTTTACGAGCTGTCCCTCCTCCTCCTCCTCCTCCTCCTCTTCATCCTCCTCTCCTCCTCATCTTCCTCCTGCTCCTACTCTTCCTCCTTCTCTCTCTCTCTCTCTCTCACCCCCTCCCCTCCGTCCGATGACGTAATGGCTCCTTCTGATTAGGCCCTGAGAAAATGGATGATCTAGTGGCGCTGACATGCTCACTCGCTAATGTTGTCCGTCTCCCTCCCTCCCTCCCATCCTCCCGCTGTCTCGCTCTCCCCCTGGCTCCACCC
>PIJE02004782.1:0-5000 GCA_002895965.2 Coryphaenoides rupestris | reverse complement strand
AAAGGTTGATGATAGGGACGGAGATTCTCCTTCTTTCGAGTCGTGAAAGCGGTGAGATGTTTCTCTCTGGTCCTCTCGTCCACGTACAGGTGGATGTGTGTGGAACAGGCCGAATGGATCGGATTTAACAGAGTATACAGCTGAACTACTTAATCCATCTTCCCAATAAATAATTCTACACATTAGCAAAACATTGCCTATACCTTAGAAGAAATGGACCCGCTCGGGAGAGGACTAGTACCAATTAATTGTAATACAAGAAAAAAGAAGTACATTATCTCACTTGTATCGTTGTTGATGCGTATTGTGGTGGGGTGGGGGGGTGTGAACAGGCGGCACGGTGTGCCATTAGGCTTCTAATTTTACAACAAACAATACTTTACAAGAAAAAGTACGTCTACTGTTCCACTGAGCCGCCTCTCCCCAATCATGATTCTCCCGCTCGCAGTCTACAAAATATGAACGTCTTTTTCTTTGAAAATAACTCAATCGTCGACCTACTTTCTCTCTGTTTCTCTTTCTGATGCTCGTCTCGACCCTCCTCCCGTGTCCCTCCTCTCATCTTCCGCTCTATCGGGGACCGGACTGGCCATGTGCTGCTGGTTATGGATCCAAGGCGTGGCTTCCGCCCATGCCCTGCGAGAGGCTGTGTAGGAGACCGGTGAACGGGACACTATCGGGTGAACAAACATGCTCTTTAGTATTCTATGCCAAAACCGGTAGTTGGAGGTATAAACGTTGAGGACGCCGGCATGGTGATGCTACGAGTGCAATTTGTCCGTTACATACTCGGGCACGACATTTCATTGGCCGTCGGCAACTGGTTTTCTGTAGATTTCTGTTAAACCTTTAGCGGCACGGAGGGTGTGTCGTGTGTGTGTGTGTATCTGTGTGTTGTGTCTGTTGTGTCTGTCTCTGCGTGTGTTGTGTGTGTGTGTGTGTGTGTGTGTGCGTGTGTCTGTGTGTGTGTGTGTGTGTGTGTGTGTGTGTGTGTGTGTGTGTGTATAGTGTGTGTGTGTGTGTGTGTGTGTGTGTGTGTGTGTGTGTGTGTGTGTGTGTGTGTGTGTGTATTTTTGTGTGTGTGTGTGTGTGTGTGTGCTGTGTGTGTGTGTGTGTGTGTGTGTGTGTGTGTGTGTGTCTGTGTGTCTGTGTGTGTGTGTTGTAGAGAAAGAGAGCCGAGAGAAGAGTGAACATCACGAGACCAAGATTCTCAGCTCGTCTCAGAACGAGCCACCAACCAACGCCAGACATGAAGGTCTCTCAGGACGAAGTACGAGAGTTGCCACGGATCATGGACTAACGTTTAGCATGAGACGGCAGAGAGAGGACAGGGCAACCCCACTAACTAGAGACAAACACAACACACTGCTAAGAACAGACACATCCCCAGAAACTCCAGCGACACAAAATAGACGCGCTCGCGGCATGCGCCCTGCGTGCGACACCGACTCGAGGAACCAAACAATCGCCGTTGCGTTCAGGAGAGTGGTGTCATTAGCTTGTTGCGGGATCCGTAGAGCGGAACCAACTCTCGGGTCTCGTTTTTTACTACGCTACCGGTGGATTCGTTTAGCTTTTTTTGTTTTCAAAAGTCGTAGTTTCCGTGGTGCTTTACCGCGCGGGGAGGGGTGAGGAGTGCGGGATGGCGAGATGAGGCTCTTAGGGAGAGCGATGAGGGGGGAGGAGGGGGGAGGGTGGAGGAGCACGACTTTTGAATTTTGCTTGTATTGTGCTGTCCCTCCCCGGCCCACCACAACCGTCCCTCCTGCACCCAACCCTCAAGTTTGGCGTGCTGTTGGTCTTAGTGGGGCCTGGTCGCGGGCCCATTTTCCGACGGAAGACTAATATGCGTAATAACCATTAACCTACAGAGCCGCCTTTTGACAAATGCACTCTTCTCCGCACGGCTGTTTTTAACGGCACTTTTACTTATTCCCACCCTTCCAAGCGGGGCATTTGGGTTGTTTTGTGGCCGCAGAGGTTCTGCGTCTCGCGGTCACCGGCGCTTACTTACTTACTCCTCCTCCTCCTCCTCCTCCTCCTCCTCCTCCTCGCCTCCTCCTCCTCGATGGGGTTCCTGTTGCTCTGGTCGTTGCCGTTGACGTGGAAACTTTTTTTTCCTTCCTTCCTCCGTTTTGTTTTGCTCCTTTCTGACGGTCACCTTCTCTAGGACAACTCAGCTCCTTATGTCTCTCCTCTTCACCTCTCTCTCTCTCTCTCCCCCTCTCTCTCCTCTCTCTCTCTCTCTCCCTCTCTCTCTCTCTCTCTCTCTCTCTCTCTCTCTCTCTCTCCCTCTCTCTCTTTCTCTCCCCCCTCTCTCTTCTCTCTCTCTCTCTCTCCCTCTCTCTCTCTGCTCTCCTCTCTCTCTCTTCCCCCTCTCTCTCTCTGTCTCTCTCTCTCTCTCTCTCTCTCTCTCTCTCTCTCTCTCTCTCTCTCTCTCTCTCTCTCTCTCTCTCTCTCTCTCTCTCTCTCTCTCTCTCCCTCTCTTTCTCTTTCTCTCTCTCTCCCTCTCTTCTCTCTCTCTCTCTCTCCTCTCCTCTCTCTCTCTCCTTCTCTTCTCTCTCTCTCTCTCTCCCTCTCTCTTTCTCCCTCTCTCTCCCTCTGATGGAAAGTTAGTAATTAAGGGAGGGGGGGGTGAATTAGATGCAGAATGAGCTGTCTCAAAGTCACATTTAAGTGAGTGATGCGCAGGCCTCTGCCGCAGAAATCTAAATGATATAAATTGCCATTTAAGTGCGACGCAGGCTAATGTTTTGTCACAAATTAATGTGACACAAGGCAGCAATGACAATCACGGCTTGCCTCATTCTAATTTGGACGTGTTTAGTGCGCTTTTGTGAGCGGGCAGATTTACACAAATTAACACAATTGCCTGTTTTTTTATGTGTGTTTGTTGTGTGTTGTGTGTGTGTGTGTTGTGTGTGTGTGTGTTGTGTGTGTGTGTTGTGTGTTGTGTGTGTTGTGTGTGTGTGTGTGTTGTGTGTGTGTGTGTGTTGTGTGTGTGTGTGTGTGTGTGTGTGTGTTTGCCCACTAATGAGGAGTGCGTCTTGTATCAGGGTGTTGTGGTGGTGATGCCCAGACAGGGACAGAAACAGCTGGAGAGAGAGAGAGGAGGGAGAGAGAGGGAGAGAGAGGGGGAAGAGAGGAGGGGGGAGAGAGGAGGGGAGGGAGAGGAGGAGGAGGGGGGAGGGAGAGGGGGAGAGGAGAGGGGGGGGGGAGAGGGAGGAGAGAGAGAGGGGGGGGAGGGGAGGAGAGGGGAGGGAGGAGAGAGAGAGGGGGGGGAGGGAGGGGGAGAGAGAGAGGGGGGGGGAGGGGGAGAGAGGGGGGAGGAGAGGGGGAGGAGGAGAGGGGAGAGAGGGGAGGAGGGGGAGAGAGAGAGAGGGGGAGGAGAGAGGGGGGGGAGAGAGGGGGGGAGGGGGGGGGAGAGAGAGGGGTGGGAGAGAGGGTTCTTTTAATGAGCTAGCCATGTTTTGATGTTCCTAGAGACCGCGTTGCCACGTCGATGATCTGTCCTCCGCGTGGTTCGTTAGAGCGGTCGTCGCGTGCAGCTGCTGTCTGATTAGATCCCAGACAACGTGGCTGCTGGCGATCAGAACGGGCGATGAAATGAACACCGCGTCTGTAATGGGGCACGTTAACGACGACATGATCGGAGGAATGATATTTAACGACCTTCTTCTTCTTCCTCTTCCTCTCCCCCCCCCCCACCCCGGTCTACCTGCCAGGCCCTGGAGAGTGAGTTTGTTCTTCTCTTAACACCTATCAGAATCTATTACAACAAAAATATAATGTTGCGGCACTGGAGAGTGGTTTGTTGGTCGTGCAGCGCTGCACCAGTGGATCGAGCTGGTTTGGTCAGAGCAGAGGGCCCGAAGGCCACGAACGGCCGGAAAAATCGTCGACTCAAGCTCTACTGATACCTGACTACTGGGGCGCGTACCTCAGCTCCTCGGCCCTGCTGCGCCGGGGCGGCCGGCGGGCTAATGCAAACTGAAACACAAAAAAAACTTACATGGGTCTTACCTGGAGCAAATGGGACAGAGGTGAGATACTGTATGTACACACATACAGTAACTATGAAATACAATGAACGTGACAATGAAATCTCTAGCTATGTCACCGACAACACTGAATAGACTTGGCGCCATTAGCTCCGTGCTCGCTAGCGGTGTAGCGTCAGGGAAGATGCTAAGTACACACTCCGCAACCAAACCCCACCCATCCACACACACACCCCCCACCCACACCCACACCCCCACCCTCCTACCCACCCAACGCTGGAAGCACCCAGCCCAGCGCAGCACAGCGGTGATCACTTTTAGCACTACTTTCAACTTATCGTACTTTATTTTTATTCGTGGCGGTTCTCTGAACGGATAAGAGGTCCCCCGACCGCCCCCCTCCCAAGCCAACACAACAACAAAACAAAAACACCAAGGACACTGACCACGTTATCGAAAGAACCCAGGGGGGGGGGGGGGGGGGGGTTGGCATCAGGCGCTGTGCTTCTGAAACGCGTTTCGCCAGCAGACTGCGCTGAGTTTTGTTCTTGTCCTCCGGCGGCGCTTAGATCCCCTGTTTTCCCCCCGGCCTGATGTGTTCATGTACCAGAGTGTCAAACCACCGCCTTTATTGTTTCTTGTTTGTTGTTGTTGTTGTTGAGGTACATTTTTCTTTTTGGCTCGGTTATTTTTGTGTTGTTGTGTTGTTATATTGTTGTTTGTGAGCGCGGTAATGGTGAGGGAGGAACGCCGCTTTTTGTGCTATTTTGATTCTAGTTTTTTAGTTTTTTGTTGTGTGTGTGTGTGTGTGTGTGTGTGTGTGTGCGTGTGTGTGTGTGTGTGCGTTGTGTTGTGTGATGTGTGTGTGTGTGGTGTGTGTGTGTGTGTGTGTGTGTGTGTGTGTGTGTGTGTGTGTGTGTGTGCCAGTGGTGTGTGTGTGTGTTAGTGTGTGTGAGTGTGTGTGTGTGTGTGTGTGTGTGGGGTTGTGTGCATCTTTCC
>PIJE02004777.1:20000-23097 GCA_002895965.2 Coryphaenoides rupestris | reverse complement strand
GAGATTCCTGATATCTGACTGTAACGTGATAGGTTATAGGAATACTACTTCCTGTCATATCTGACTGTAACGTGATAGGTTACAGGAATACTACTTCCTGTCATATCTGACTGTAACGTGATAGGTTATAGGAATACTACATCCTGTCATATCTGATTTTAAAGTGACAGGTTA
This sequence comes from Coryphaenoides rupestris, assembly GCA_002895965.2. NCBI lineage: Eukaryota > Metazoa > Chordata > Actinopteri > Gadiformes > Macrouridae > Coryphaenoides > Coryphaenoides rupestris. The sequence continues at coordinate 22,923 of PIJE02004777.1, read as the reverse complement.
CAGGAATACGACAGATCAGCTAATGAACTGAAATGAACGGTTAATCTAATATAATAATACTCCCAAATAATCATAGTCTGATTAACGTGATTGGTTATTGAATACTACTTCCTGTCATATCTGACTCTAACGTGATAGGTTATAGGAATACTACTTCCTGTCATATCTGACTGTAACGTGATAGGTTATAGGAATACTACTTCCTGTCATATCTGACTGTAACGTGATAGGTTATAGGAATACTACTTCCTGTCATATCTGACTGTAACGTGATAGGTTATAGGAATACTACTTCCTGTCATATCTGACTGTAACATGATAGGTTATAGGAATACTACTTCCTGTCATATCTGACTGTAACATGATAGGTTACAGGAATACTACTTCCTGTCATATCTGACTGTAACGTGATAGGTTATAGGAATACTACATCCTGTCATATCTGATTTTAAAGTAACAGGTTACAGGAATACGACAGATCAGCTAATGAACTGAAATGAACGGTTCATCTAATATAATAATACTCCCAAATAATCAGTGAGCTGTTCCAGGCAGCAGTTAATAAATGATGACGCGGTGTCCATGGTAACGGAAGGCTTTATCGACTTGAGGGAGGACGACTCGTTTGTGAGTCACTTAAGGTATGAGCCACTTAAACGGATGACTCCTGCGTTGCCTGAGGATCGCCTTACAGCCTCACCGCTGGCACCCTGAACACCCTGAGCACCCACTTCAGACCAGCAAACCTTCCTCTGTGGTGCATGTGTGTGTGTGTGTGTGTGTGTGTGTGTGTGTGTGTGTGTGTGTGTGTGTGTGTGTGTGTGTGTGTGTGTGTGTGTGTGTGTGTGTGTGTGAAGACCGTGTTTCATTTGTATGAGTGATCTACACGCATGGTGTCATGTGTGTACATCTATGGGGATTGAAAAGTGTCAAGTTATGTACTTAATGTGTGCATTTACATGTAACGTGTGTGTGTGCGTGTATGTGCGTGTGTGTGTGTGTGTGTGTGTGTGTGTGTGTGTGTGTACCTCCAACAGTATAGAAGCGGTAGTCAGGTGGGGGCTGCGGACCACCTCGCAGGCATCCAGGTTGTCATAGGTACGAGCTGGAGGTCAAGGGTCAGACCGTCAAAATCAGGCCATCATCATCATCATCGTGTGTGTGTGTGTGTGTGTGCGTGCGCGTGTGTGTGTGTGTTTGTGTTCATGTGGTGTGTGTGTGTATCGTGTACCTTCATAGCGGAGGTTTCCCATGTGCAATATGGCCGCCAGCAGCTTGGTGATCTCCGTGTTCTCCGTGTCTGTAAACATCAACACCTACAAGACATTCACCAGTTCATTATCCTCTCATTACCTTCAGAACAACAGTGTAAACATCATCACCTACAAGACATTCACCAGTTCATTATCCTCTCATTACCTTCAGAACAACAGTGAAAACATCATCACCTACAAGACATTCAGCCGTTCATTATCCCTCATTACCTCCAGAACAACAGTGAAAACATCATCACCTACAAGACATTCAGCCGTTCATTATCCCTCATTACCTCCAGAACAACAGTGAACCACGTCTACTATGTAGTTATTCGTTGCTACTAACTTACTCTGTTCGTTACTAGTTGAGTACCATTGAGTTACTATTTAGTTCCTACTTAGCTACTGGTTAGCCGGTGGTTACCAGTTATTAGTGAGTTATTTAGTGAGCTTACCTTCATGGCAGAGCGGATGTTGGAGTATTCCTTCAAGTCGTCCCGACCGTCACACGTGGTGCAAGCCCCCTGCAGAGAGAGAGGAGCGGTGGAGAGACATAGATAATGAGGGAGAGAAAGAGAGAGAGAGAGAGAGAGAGAGAGAGAGAGAGAGACAGAGAGAGAGAGAGAGAGAGAGAGAGAGAGAGAGAGAGAGAGAGAGAGAGACAAAGAGACAGACCAAGAGAGAGAGAGACAGAAAGAGAGAAAGAGAGAGACAGAGACACAGAGACAGACCAAGAGAGAGAGAGACAGACAGAGAGACAGACAGAGACAGAGACACACAGAGACAGACAGACACACAGACACATAGAGACAGACAGAGACACACAGAGACACACAGAAGACAGAAAGAGACACAAGAGACAACATAGAAGAGAGAGACAAGAGACGAGGGAGAGAGAGAGAACAAAGAGAGAGAGAGAGAGAGAGAGAGAGAGAGAGAGAACACACACACACACACACACACACACACACACACACACACACAGAATGAGCAAAATATGTTATAATAGAATAGAATAGACCAACAGACAGACAAATGGATAGATAGACAGAAGGTAAACAAGACAGATAGACAGAGTAAGACAGACAGATAGACAGAGTAAGACAGACAGATAGACAGAGAGACGGATATGTCTGTATCTCCTCACTATAGTCAGGTAGGTGTAGTCGGTGGCCTTGCCCAGACCCAGTTTCTTCTTCTCGTCCACGGTCATTCCCTTCAGCATGCAGTAGAATATATGGTAGTTCCTCTCATCATGGGCCTGAGGAGGGGGAGAGAGAGAGACAGGTTTAGAGGGAGGTATCCACAAGGATGGATGAGGAGGAGAGAGAGAGACAGGTTGAGAGGGAGGTATCCATAAGGATGGATGAGGAGGAGAGAGAGAGAGAGAGAGAGAGAGATAGAGAGACAGGTTGAGAGGGAGGTATCCACAAGGATGGATGAGGAGGAGAGAGAGAGACGGGTTGAGAGGGAGGTATCCATGAGGAGGAGAGAGAGAGATAGGTTGAGGGGGAGGTATCCATGAGGAGGAGAGAGAGAGACAGGTTGAGAGGGAGGTATCCATGATGAGGAGGAGAGAGAGAGACAGGTTGAGAGGGAGGTATCCATATGGAAGGAGAGAGAGGACAGGTTGAGAGAGGTATGAGGAGGAGAGAGAGAGACAAGAG
>PIJE02004777.1:0-17500 GCA_002895965.2 Coryphaenoides rupestris | reverse complement strand
AAACTAATTTCCGTCAGGTAGCAGTGCAGCCAGGATGGTGTGTGTGTGTGTGTGTGTGTGTGTGTGATGGGATGGGATGGGATGGGATGGGGGGGGCGGGTCCAGTGACTCAGGCAGGTAGGCGGGGGTGTGTCTGTAACCAGATGAGCATACAGTATCATGTCCCCGTCTGCCACGGGAGAACAGGCGGCCATGTTGGAACGGGAGTGACATGCAGGAGAAGGCGATAGTGCTGGGGAGAGATGATCAGGTGACTCTGGGCAAGAGAAAACCCCTCATAATATAATATATAATGTTATAGTATTTAGTATTTGGATTCTTCTGATTGGTCCTTTTTTATCTGTTAAGACTAACCCTGATTGAGATACTTCATGTTGCACAGGACTGAGTCTCTCTGAGTCACCAGCCCAGCCAGAGTGGGACAGGAACTGACCAGTCTCCGTACTGGACCAGGGATTGACCAGTCTCTGTGCTAGACCAGGGACTGCACCGGTCTCTGTACTAGACCAGGAACTGGACCAGTCTCTGTACTGGACCAGGGACTGGACCGGTCTCTGTACTGGACCAGGGACTGGACCGGTCTCTGTACGAGGCTAACTTACCCTGCCTCCACAGTTGGTCTCCAGGAGGTAAAGGAACAGCGAGAGAGATAAGGAAAAGAGAGGAGGAAACACAGAACACAGGAAACGGATAGAGAAGAATAGAGGATGGGCAATTCATTTGACAGCGGATCTCTGATTCCACTGATCTATCTGAACAAATATATAGACAGTACAATATATATCATTCTATTTGGAAGGGGCAGCTGGGCAGGAGAAGAGGACTCGGTTAGGGATAGAGTCATCTATGTGCTTACATAGATGAGCTTCTCCCGGTAGCGGATGAGCAGGTTGCGGAGGATGCCGGCCTCGTTGAGGTCCCCCAGCCGGATCATGTCCTCCACCCCGTGGATGGAGGTGGGGTGCATGGGCTTGATGTTGGTGGCATTCTGGGGCGAGATCCAGTGCTCCTGGAGGGGGGAGAGAGGGGGAGGGAGTGAGGGAGAGAGAGAGGAGGATGGAGGAGAGAGGGGGGAGGAGGAGAGAGGAGGAGGAGGAGAGAGGGAGGAGAGAGAGAGAGAGGAGAGGGAGAGGAGAGAGAGAGAGAGAGAGAGGATGAGAGAGAGAGAGGAGAGAGAGAGGAAGAGAGAGAGAGAGAGAGAGAGAGAGAGAGAGAGGGAGAGAGAGAGAGAGAGAGAGAGAGAGGTGAGAAGAGAGAGAGAGAGAGAAGGAAGAGAGAGAGAGAGAGAGAAGAGGAGAGAGAGAGAGGAGAGAGAGAGAGAGAGAGAGAGAGAGAGAGAGAGAGAGAGAGAGAGAGAGAGAGAGAGAGAGAGAGAGAGAGGAGAGAGAGAGAAGGGAGAGAGAGAGAGAGAGAGAGAGAGAGAGAGAGAGAGAGAGAGAGCGAGAGAGAGAGAGAGAGAGAGGAGAGAGAGAGAGAGGGAGAGAGAGAGGGAGAGAGAGAGAGGAGAGAGAGAGAGGAGAGTGGGAGAGGAGAGAGAGAGAGAGGAGAGAGGAGAGAGAGGAGGGAGAGAGAGGAGAGAGAGAGGAGAGAGAGAGAGAGGGAGAGGGAGAGAGAGAGAGGGGGAGAGAGAGAGAGAGAGAGAGGAGAGAGGAGAGAGAGGAGAGAGAGAGAGAGAGAGAGAGAGAGAGAGAGAGGGAGAGAGAGAGAGAGAGAGAGAGAGAGAGAGAGAGAGAGAGAGAGAGAGGAGGGAGAGAGAGGGAGAGAGGGGAAGAGGGAGAGAGGGAGGGGGAGAGAGAGAGAGGGGGAGAGAGGGGGAGAGAGAGAGAGGGAGAGAGGGAGAGAGGGAGAGAAATAATGTCAAAGAGGGAGTCTGACTTTTAATGGTCACAATTATGTTTTTATCCAGAGAGTCTTCTTATCCTATGAACCTATCTAATTTTATTTGGTTTAAAGGGGAACTTTAACATTAACTTTAACTTTCCATCCGACTTTGTATCATGTCAATGTGGGCAGTAAATGCATAAGAACAATGTTTACCTGTCCTCCATGTTGCCTGCACACAGATCTCCCCCACTACTTGTATGTTCGTCTTGTATGTTCGTCGAGATAAGGTTGAAAATTGGCAAATTCATCCATTAACCATTAAGTGTTAAGCTTGCTTGGGCTTCACAAATGTGCTCACATTGAGACTCAAGATTATTGAAACCCTAATCGCAAAGAAATCATATTTATATTTATTCAACACATACAGTGGTTCCATCAACGTCCGACACCAAGATGAGCTAGCTCTCCCTGACCCAGCCCAGCCGGTGTAATGACCGCTGACAGTTGGCAGACAACATGGCGGTTAGCATGGAGGTCCTTCAGTGTTTACGTACGCTCCCTTCATCGTCCAGGACCTGGATCTGACCCGAGTCGCAGAGCTTGACCACGGCGCCGATCGGGACCACAAACTCTCGACCCGTCTTCAGGTCCAACCAAACATAGTCGCCCTGGGAGACACAAGAAAAGACACAAATAATAACTATTTGGAATCCAAGAAACATTCAAAATCCGAAATCGAGAAATGGTATCAGGATTTGTCTGAATCGGAAAAGGTTAGAATTTAATTTAGAATCAGAACGATTACAGATCAGCGATTACAACCACAATCAAAGAGAATACCTCGACTTGATTGGCCGAGAGGAACCTGTAGAATCAGCTGTAGTTAGGATAAAATGTTTCTTGTTGAACTCTTTTACTGGGATTTCTGAGATCATCGTACAGAGATAACATGTGATTTATATTAGTGCCTCCAAATCATTTGATTCTGGACAGATCGTTCTCATTGTGTTATACAGAGGAAACGTTGTAGATGTACCTGAACAACACACAGGTGGAGGAGAGGAGAGGAGGAGAGAGGAGAGAAGAGGAAGGAAGAAGTTATGGATGGAGAGAGAGATGAGGGGTGAAAGGAGAGAGAGATTAATTCAAACATTGTAAAATGGATATATTATAGATGTTATCAATTTACGCTGCTCCCAGAAAACCTGAAAAAGAATGGTGTTGATTACAGCACACACACATATACTACAGTAAATACATACACACAGACACACACACGCACGCACACACACACATACATACACACAGACACACACACACACACACGTATATTTAACCTTAAGATGACATCATCAACTAAAAAAAAATATTACAATGTGTAATTATGAAACAAACACATAATCATATTCTTTCACACACACACACACACACACACACACACACACACACACACACACACACACACACACACACACACACACACACNAATCTCTCTTCTGTCCCCTCTAGATCTACAACCATAATGTATTGACGGATCTCTCATCTGTCCCCTCTAGATCTACAACCATAATGTATTGATGGATCTCTCATCTGTCCCCTCTAGATCTACAACCATAATGTATTGACGGATCTCTCATCTGTCCCCTCTAGATCTACAACCACAACCCGCTGATGGACTCCTTCCTGGGTCAGGTGACCCTGACGGCCGACCCCAGTGACCTCCAGCAGCACACGGTGCACCTGAGGGACAAGGGCAATAACCGTGACAACGACCTCCCGGGGACCCTCACCGTTTCCATGATGACCAGCAACGTGCTCACCAACATCTGAGACAGGAAGTGAGGGGAGAAACGTACGACGAAGAACGCAGAAAAATAAATCAAGAATGAAAAACCCCCCCCCTGAAATTAGCCAATTATATGTGCAGTTGGCACAAGTTTACATCTTGAAAATAATGTAAAAAAAAAAAGGAATATTCACAGAAAGTTATTAAGTCGTAAATATACGCTCTGTGCTCTATCTATAATTAAGATAACATGTTTACTATCTTATTATGTTGGCCTTACAGCTCTGCTCTGTTGTTGTAATTCAATTTGATGTCTGCTTTACACTCCAGCGTACACCAGGGAAGTGTTTACGAGATACGACCGCCAAAATACACGCTGGGACCAAACAGCCAAAAGATAACCCAGATAACACCTTTTTCTACAAATGTTTTATTTAAATGTGTTATTTTAAAATGGCGCCGATCACAGTCTTCCATTTTAAAACGCAACAGAGACTTCTCTGTGGTCTCTGATTGGACAAAACAGAGACCAGTGTTACTCGTGAAAGAGACACACTTCTGTGGGAATTACTCCATTAAAATGAAACAAACTTCCTCCATCCATTCAAACCAAACACACACCGAGTGCAAGTCCACTCCAGCCAAAGCAGATCCTGAACATGCCCTCGTTTTCATCGTTAACATCTGAGCCAAAATGTGCCAAAATTAGTTTTCGCTCGTAGTTTCTGATTTACAAACGTAGCCTCGACGACACAGCAACGATACCGCACATAATTCATCGATGAGGGCAAAAATGGAGATCCTTATTAATTGCCACAGAAACTCATTAATCGCCACGGAAACAATATAGAAACTCATTAGTCGCCACTGGTAGCAATGTATGGACGTTTTTCAACACAAGTCAACAGTACCGAGAGTGCCTGTCTGCATATGTTCAGGGACACAGGGAGTCCAGTATAACCACTAATACTGGTATTGTTAGTGCCTTGACTGGAGTCCGGACTCCCCGCCGCTCGCAGTGGCGCAGTACCGCTGCCGGCTGCACGGTGGCAGTAGTGTTGCAGGAGTGTCATTGAGCTCTTACAAATATACACACTTACAAGTATAACTTAGAATATAACTTAGAATATAACACGTACAAATATAAAAACATTGTCTTCTCACTCGGCCACTTTTGACGTGTAAACAACCTCGTATGAAGCCTTTTGTTGTGCTGCTTGAAAGCACTTTGGCAGAGGAAATCTTAAGAAGATGGTTCACTCGGTCTAATCTGAATATCTGACCAAACTCTGTGCTTTAAATATCTGTCATTAACATAATTTTACCTTTGTAACATGTAACATGTATTGTACCCACAATATGATAATAATAACAATAATAATCAAGTTGACGTAAATCTGTAGATATAAGTATTTAGAATGCATCGCGTTTACAAAATATCATTTAGGGTCTTATTCTATGTTACTGTCTTTGCTTACTATTTTCCTTTACTTCGCTAATGTTCATGACAAAGTGTTTTATATGCGGAGGGACCAATGATACGACATCTTATGAAGTCTTATTATAAAAGTGAACTGACTTCAGTGGGAAGTTTTCCTCTCTGACTATTAAAGAGAATGATCTAATGATGACGCTCGATGTGTTTTCATTGTGTGGTGTCATAACCATTAATTTATTGTGACCACAACAACCAAAATATCACAGAGCACAGGTAACAACGCCACCTGCTGGGCATCTGCAGCACAACGCGTAACACAACACAAGATACAATAACAGCGTAATTATATATTCCACAGAGAAGAAAGAAGAAGAGTAATTTGCACATACACTTCCAGATATATACATCCATGAAAATGATTAAGTAATGAATCATTTCTGTACAAAAGAACGTGTGTATATACATCTCATTTGATGAATGTTTTTATCCAAAATGTCTTACAATACCGGCGTACATTGGCATTGGGCACAACCGGACGACATTCTTACTAAATACTTTTTACTTTTACTAAATACTTTTCTTACTAACTTGGTTATTTTCCTTGAAACTGGGTCACACAAAACGTTTTTGTAGCTTCTCCATTTTTGATTGTATGGTTTGATTGTTATCGTAGCGTATCGCTTGTAGATCTACAACCATAATGTATTGACGGATCTCTCATCTGTCCCCTCTAGATCTACAACCATAATGTATTGACGGATCTCTCATCTGTCCCCTCTAGATCTACAACCATAATGTATTGATTGAAGGAGAGACAGCAATATATCACTGTGGTACCTGAAGATAAGAATAGAGCAGGTTTCAAGCATTCATAATTGCAAGGCTTCAGAGTTTCATAATTGTTAGGCAGAGGGGTCACCTGACCGGTAGCATGCTGGGGTCAACAACAATCAATGAGAATCTACTGAGCTAATGTTCAACTTAGCAGAATGGACCGACATTTAGCAGAATTGACCACCATTTAGCCCAATGGACTGCCATGTTCGATCTTCTCCATGTCTCATTTCAGCATCAAAAAAGGACAATTATGCTTCAAAACGGAATCTCTGTGATTCTGATCTTTCCGACTGATTTCTCGTTGCGGTGTTTCAATTTCGTCAGGATTTCGTTTGTTTTGCTGTGAACACAGAGCACCATACAAATAAAGTTTGATCGCGTCATTCAAGCACCGTGTCCCCTGATCACTCATGGGTCCGTACGGTGTTGAGTTTCTGACGTGACACTCGGGACGTTGCGATGGACCGACGCTCTGCCGCGTTGTTTTGCCTCTGCTCGTAATTCATTGGCCAGCGCACGTGACCGATGATCTTTAAGTTACACCAGTTTAATGTTACAGTCGACCGATCCAGTTTCTGCGTTCACGGCGTGAACCTGACCGAGAAACCTACACTATAATACTACACTACTGCTAACGTGGCATGTGGATGAGAAATTATAAGTCAGTGTAATTGTAGAATTAATAGGATAATAAGCCGTAATCCTAAAAAATAAATGTATACAAAAAATTGTTGTATACAAAAACAGGTTAAATACATGTGTTCAGTATATATGGACATTTTTGTCCAAAGCGCTCAAATTGAGGTTGAGAACAATCGAAGCATACAATCAATATTGGAGCGACTGCACTAGCAACACAACAATAGGGCACCATTAGGGTTCAGGAGGTCGAACGGTTGGTTGTCTGGCAACAGGAAGGTTGCCGGTTCGATCCCCAGCCCCGACCCCTAGCTAAGTATCGAGGTGTCCCTGAGCAAGACACCACCTTAACCCCCGCCTGCTCCCGACCACTTGGCTGTTGCCTTGCATGGTTGACACCGCCCTCGGAGGATCAATGTGTGTTTTTGTGAATGAGTGAATGTGAGGCCATATTGTAAAGCGCTTCGGATAAAAGCAAAATGCAATCCATTCACCATTCACAATAGTGGTGTACTAACACAACAATAGTGGTATCTTAGCAACAAAACAGGATGCTAGTAGCAACACAACAAACCGTAGCCATACATAACAACTCCATAACTCCATGATGGAGGACCTGCACCATGGCGACCGTGCTTCTCCACGCTACGGCGGTGTGGTGGTGTATGGTGGTGTATGGTGCTGAGGTGGGCAGGCGGTGATGTCACGTCTCTGTGGGAGACGGGCAAACGTCAGCTCCTACCGCCGCCATCATCATCACCACGGCGGCGGCGGCGGCGGCGGGTGAATAATTAAAGTTGTTCTTCTGTCGTGGAGACGGGTGTCGAGTTACACGTTACACAGACATGCATGAGTCCTCTGTGGAGGGGGTGACACAGACACGCACACACACACACACACGCACACACGTGTATGTACACACATACGCGCAGGGGGACACACACATACATATATGTACATACACACAGCACGCAACACACACACATATGTATACATACGCACACACACACACACACAAACACACGTGGATGCACACACACACACACAGACACACACACACACACACATATGTATACATACGCACATATGCACAAACACACGTGGATGCACACACACACATATGTACACTTGTATGCAGGAACACACACAAGCACACACGCACACACACAGACACACACACACAGATGTACGCAGATATGCAGGGACACACATGCACACACACACACACAAACACACAGAAAGGTATATACCAGTAGTATATAAAATAAGAGGTGCACTGACGGTGCAACATGAAAATGAGACAAAAAGCTGCAACAACAATGAAAACAACAACAACAACAACAACAACACACGATAAGCTTTTCTTGTGAAAGTGCACTCCTACACCAACACAGACTCCATGCTGTGACCAGGAGTGTGATGGAATCTGACGAGAGGCTCTCCTGGTGTCAGTCTGCCCTCTGGTGGCTACAGCTGCTACTGCTGCTCCACATGAACCTCAAGGTTGCCGGTTCGATCCCCAGCCCCGACCCCTAGCTAAGTATCGAGGTGTCCCTGAGCAAGACACCACCTTAACCCCCGCCTGCTCCCAACCACTTGGCTGTTGCCTTGCCTCGGAGGATCAATGTGTGTTTTTGTGAATGAGTGAATGTGAGGCCATATTGTAAAGCGCTTTGGATAAAAGCAAAATGCAATCCATTCACCCTTCACAATAGTGGTGTACTAGCACAACAATAGTGGTATCTTAGCAACAAAACAGGATGCGAGTAGCAACACAACAAACCGTAGCCATACATAACAACTCCATAACTCCATGATGGAGGACCTGCACCGTGGCGACCGTGCTTCTCCACGCTACGGCGGTGTGGTGGTGTATGGTGGTGTATGGTGGTGTATGGTGGTGTATGGTGGTGTATGGTGCTGAGGTGGGCAGGCGGTGATGTCATGTCTCTGTGGGAGGCGGGCAAACGTCAGCTCCTACCGCCGCCATCATCACCACGGCGGCGGCGGCGGGTGAATAATTAAAGTTGTTCTTCTGTCGTGGAGACGGGTGTCGAGTTACACGTTACACAGACATGCATGAGTCCTCTGTGGAGGGGTGACACAGACACGCACACACACACACACACATGCACACACGTGTATGTACACACATACGCAGGGGGACACACATACATATATGTACATACACACAGCACGCACGCACACATATGTATACATACACACAAACACACGTGGATGCACACACACAGACACACACACACACACACACATATGTACGCTTGTACGCAGGAACACACACAAGCACACGCACACACACACACAGACACGCACACACAAATATGTACGCAGATACGCAGGAACACACACGCACACACACACAAACACACAGAAAGGTATATAGCATAGTAATTATAATTGCAAGAGGTGCACTGACGGTGCAACATGATGAAAATGAGACAAAATCACTGCAACAACAACAACGAAAACAACGAAAACAACAACAACAACAACAACAACAACAACAACAACAACACACTATAAGCTTTTCTTGTGAAAGTGCACTCCTACACCAACACAGACTCCATGCTGTGACGGAATCTGATGAGAGGCTCTCCTGGTGTCAGTCTGCCCTCTGGTGGCTACAGCTGCTACTGCTGCTCCACATGAACCTCAAGGTCTCTCAGCATGGAAGTTCTAGCAATCTAGACCAAGGCTGTAGGATCTACTTTATAGATCTTTGTGTGTGTGTGTGTGTGTGTGTGTGTGTGTGTGTGTGTGTGTATGTGTGTGTACGCTGGGTTTTATGCCGCTAAATAAAAATGCATCTCATTTCCATTTAGATTGATCGTTGAGACAAAGGTCGCGGACAGCGTGCACGCACGCACACACACACACACACACACTCACTCACACACACACACACACACACACACACACACACACACCGCCCTTTTCATCCTCCTAACCCTGTTATTTATGGAGGCCTCAGTCCTTGGCAAAGACCTGAGGCCTCCATAAATGAATTAATCAAATTATAAATGAATGAATGAATGGATGGACACTGGTTCCAGTGGAATGCTCACTGAAGCACTGAACTGTACTAACAAGGAAACAAACGTTACGTCACTCAGATAAACAATGCATCCAAATGTGCTGCCTGACACGAGTTTATGGGAGATTATGGGAAAGAACACAATCAAATGTTTTTTTTCCTCTTATTAATATATGTAGAAGAAAGGATGTAGACACTATAAAGCTTATATCGAACATGATAAGTATCGAAGTATCGAGTATCGTCATTCCAGATGATGTAATTCCCCTCCCTGACCACTAGAGGGCGCCAGTTCCATCTCCTACTCAGCCATTACCATGCTACATTACCTTTCATCATTATGTGCAATATTATTCATATTCTTAATATTCTTTATATCATGTGCAATACTTCCTCTTACCATTGTTATCATTACCCTTTTATTACACTTTGTTTTTGTGGACTGAATAGCTTATCGTACCTATATTTTTATACTTCTCCTAGGACTTGGACTTACTGTAAATTTGTAAATCTGTTATTTTATTTGTACTATTCTACTGTTTATTTCTCTATTGTTTTATTCTATTGCTATGCAACCCGGCACAAGAATTTCCTTCTATCTATCTTATCTTATCTTATCTTAACAAATGTAATGGAAGTCAAATCTCCTTTGTCCCTGAGACAGGTCGGCCTACTATATTCTCCTTCATACAGAGGATGCTGGCGTCATCACCAGCTTCCGTTTGTTACCTTGACAACGGTGAGGATGCTGCGGCTGGGACGTCGGATACTAGTCGTGCCCGAGCCCGGCATGGCGACCTTAAAGTTCACTTCTCACTGTGTGTACAGAGCGTCCCCCAACTGGCTCAGGATGAAGGTGCAAGGAGGAATCCCATCAGGGTCATATCATCATAAAATTATGAATCATGAATCATGTCTCTTCTACGGTCAACAGTCGCAAAAACGCTGGCGAAAAACTACAACGATTTTTAAAAACAACGCAACGAAACAAAATAAGTGGCCGTCAGGGTTTTCGATGCGAAAAATATCGTCACAACAGTTTTCTTCAAAAATAAAAGGATAAAATAAATTCTAAGCAAAATGGTGGTATCTCCATGAAATAAAGTTGTCCCTGGCGTATATATAATGAATAGAATAGTATCCAGGATATGAACGTCTTTGTTCCAGAATGTTCCCCGGGAGCAGAGCTACCAAGAGTCCTTCCACCATTTTAGTGGAAGCCTCGCAACTGACAGTTTAAATAGTGGAGTGATTGGTGAGCTGGAAACACTGTGTGTGTGTGTGTGTGTGTGTGTGTGTGTGTGTGTGTGTGTGTGTGTGTGTGACACACATGAACCAGAGACAGAAGCCCCTTCTCCTCCTCCTCTCTCTCTCCTCCTCTCCTTCTCTCTCCTCCTCCTCCTCCTCTCCTCCCTCCTCCTCACCTCCTCCTCCTCCCCTCCTCCTCTCTCCTCCTCTCTCCCCTCCTCCTCCTCCTCCTCAACTCCTCCTCCTCTGTCCCTGGTGAAACGTTACCAAGATACTTTATTTTGTTCTTCACTCCTATCTGTTCATATTTTAAAAGAGAGGAAGTGTTAGTGGTTACTGTTAGGGCTGTGTAGTAGCTTAAGTATGGAGAGAGAGAGAGAGAGAGAGAGAGAGAGAGAGAGAGAGAGAGAAGGAGAGAGAGAGTGTGTAAGTGTGTGTGTGTGAAGCACACACACACACACACACACAACACACACACACACACACACACACAAACACTCACACACACACACACACACACACACACACACACACACACACACACACACACACACACACACACACAAATATAGACATACACACTTGAATTTTAAAGGCTTCCTCTCCTTCTCTCTCTCCTCTCTCTCTCTCCTCCTCTCTTCCCTTCTCTCCTCTCTCCTCTCTCTCTCTCTCTCTCTCTCTCTCTCTCTCTCTCCTGTTGTCTCTCTCTTTGTGTGTGTCTCTCTCTCTCTCTCTCTCTCTCTCTCTCTCTCTCTCTCCCTCTCTCTCTCCCTCTCTCCCTCTCTCCCTCTCTCTCCTCTCTCCTCTCTTCTCTCTCTTCTCTCTCTCCTCTCTCTCCTCTCCTCTCTCTTCTCCTCTCTCCTCTTCTCTCTTCTCCTCTCTCTCCTCTCCTCTCTCCTCTCTCCTTCTCTCTCTCCTCTCTCTCTCTCTCCTCTCTCCCCTCTCTCCCCCCCTCCTTCTCTCCCCCTCTCTCTCCCTCCCTTCCTCCCTCCCTCCCTCTCTCCCTCCATCACACTCTGTTACCTTCTCCAGTTTCTTATCAGACGAGTGTATCTTACACGCGGCGCTCGCTAGCTAGCTCGCTCGCTAGGTCTCTCTCTGCCGGACCTCAGATCCGTCGCCTCCTCGCCGCCACACAGATTTACCCGCAGACACCCGGGATTAAACCCAGCGCCAAACAACAACAATGCCCGCGGGAATTAAACCCGCGGGCAGCGTATCACTTTCTGCACCGAACAAACACCGAAAGCATGCTATCCAGCGGCCCTGAAATCGTGTGATATTGCAATTAAACTTGCCGGATTAAATTGGGAGTGACAAATATCTGTTCCATTTTACATTTCGGGGCATTTGGCAGACGATTTTATCCAAAGCGACTTACAAAGAGTACATTTTAGATGAAAGAGGAACATAATGTGACACACAATCTCTCACACACAAACAAAAAAGCCACACATGCAATGATTACATCATGGTATGTTACAAAACAACTTTCTTTCTCTTTTTCACACACACACACACACACACACGCACACACACACAGACACACACAGACACACACACACACACCCCTCGTACCGGCAGCAGGATGGTGGGTTTGACCACCGTGTTGACGTTGCGCAGCAGAGCCCACTTGGCCTGGTCCTTCTCATACAGCTCCACATAGTCCCTGCGCCTGTACATCCTTCCTGACCCCTGACCCCGGGCCCTCAGGGGCCACACACACACACTGCTAGTAGTAGTAGTAGTAGTAGTAGTAGCAGTGGTCCTGACCCGGTCCCTCAAGGTCCACACACACACACATACAAACACACACGGCTAGTACTAGTGGTCAAAGCCCAGCCTCCCTCGGCCTGTACACGCATCAGTCCAGTACAACGGTCCAGCAGTCCAACTTTTAAACGTAAAAATGTACTTCAACTGATGAAGATAGCTTGTGGTCTTGTCTTTAAGTCTCTAAATTTGATTTCCTTGTTCAGAGCTCCAGCAACTTTGTCCTACTGCACTGTCTCTGTCTCGTCAAGACTTAGTTAGTTAGTTAGTTCAATGTCGACAATCAAACACTGAACAAGGTTCCAACATCCGGTGTATTTTAATCCACGTGTATGATCATAGGAGGAGCAGGTAATCCTGAGGCATCAGACACCAGTTGCTGTTGAGTTGGAACCTGAGAAGAGCTGTTTGTTTCATGACATCCCATCTCTCAGACAACTCTCTGATGTCCTGTTGGCTGGCGAGCAAGAAGTTCCTCCCGACGCAAAATATGGGAAAAGATGTCCTCAGTTTAGCTCCGAAGAAAAAAAAACCACCCATTGATCAGAGGTTCGGAAAAGAAGCCAAAAACTCAGCAGGTTAATGATCCTCCTAAACTCTGCCTGACTGCTTGATCTCTCTCTCTCTCTCTCTCTCTCTCTAGCTCCCTCGCTCACCCACTCACACACACACACACACACACTTCTTCCAGCTTCACAACTTGTGTGGTTGTCAATGGCAACGTGATGTCACTTCCTCGTCAGGTGTGTCCTGTGCAGTGGGCAATGGGAGAAGGCTCTGCTGTACTATAGACAGTAGAATGAACGTAGAGATCAAAATATAAAGTACATATAGAATATAAAAATACAACAAATATGTACTTTATTCATCCCAGGCTGGATGACATTTGGCACGTTTGTATGTGCTTACTGGATCAAGTTCAATTGATTTCAGTGTGAAGTGGTGTGTAACGACAGTAAATTAAATTTAAGTTAAAAGTAACACAGAGCAGAACTTAACAAGACATCACACACACACACACACACACACACACACAGACCCACACACACACACACACAGAGGAGGGGAGAGAGGGGAGAGAGGAGAGAGGAGAGAGGGAGAGAGAGAGAGAGAGGAGCGAGAGGAGAGAGAGGAGGAGAGAGGGAGGAGAGAGGGAGAGAGGGAGAGAGAGAGGGAGAGAAATAATGTCAAAGAGGGAGTCTGACTTTTAATGGTCACAATTATGTTTTTATCCAGAGAGTCTTCTTATCCTATGAACCTACCTAATGTTATTTGGTTTAAAGGGGAACATTAACTTTAACTTTAACTTTTCGTCTGACTTTGTATCATGTCAATGTGGGCAGTATATGCATAAGAACAATGTTTACCTGTCCTCCATGTTGCCTGCACACAGATCTCCCCCACTACTTGTATGTTCGTCTTGTATGTTCGTCGAGATAAGGTTGAAAATTGGCAAATTCATCCATTAACCATTAAGTGTTAAGCTTGCTTGGGCTTCACAAATGTGCTCACATTGAGACTCAAGATTATTGAAACCCTAATCGCAAAGAAATCATATTTATATTTATTCAACACATACAGTGGTTCCATCAACGTCCGACACCAAGATGAGCTAGCTCTCCCTGACCCAGCCCAGCCGGTGTAATGACCGCTGACAGTTGGCAGACAACATGGCGGTTAGCATGGAGGTCCTTCAGTGTTTACGTACGCTCCCTTCATCGTCCAGGACCTGGATCTGACCCGAGTCGCAGAGCTTGACCACGGCGCCGATCGGGACCACAAACTCTCGACCCGTCTTCAGGTCCAACCAAACATAGTCGCCCTGGGAGACACAAGAAAAGACACAAATAATAACTATTTGGAATCCAAGAAACATAAAAAAAAATCTGAAATAAACCCCAACATAATTAAGAATCGAGAAATGGTATCAGGATTTGTCTGAATCGGAAAAGGTTAGAATTTAATTTAGAATCAGAACGATTACAGATCAGCGATTACAACCACAATCAAAGAGAATACCTCGACTTGATTGGCCGAGAGGAACCTTTAGAATCAGCTGTACTTAGGATAAAATGTTTCTTGTTGAACTCTTCTCTCCGATTTTACTGGGATTTCAGAGATCATCGTACAGAGATAACATGTGATTTATATTAGTGTCTCCAAATCATTTGATTCTGGACAGATCGTTCTCATAGTAACCCCAGACAGGCCTTAGATTGGAAGATTGTGTTATACAGAGGAAACGTTGTAGATGTACCTGAACAACACACAGGTGGAGAGAGGAGAGAAGAGGAAGGAAGAAGTTATGGATGGAGAGAGAGATGAGGGGTGAAAGGAGAGAGAGATTAATTTAAACATTGTAAAATGGATATATTATAGACGCTATCAATTTACGCTGCTCCCAGAAAACCTGAAAAAGAATGGTGTTGATTACAGCACACACACATACACTACAGTAAATACACACGCACAGACACACACGCGCACACACACACACACACACACACACACACACACACACACACACACACACACACACACACACACACACACACACACACACACACACACACACACACACACACACACACACACACACACACACACACACACACACACACACACACACACACACACACACACACACACACACACACACACACACACACACACACACACACACACACACACACACACACGTATACTTAACCTTAAGATGACATCATCAACTCAAAAACAAATATTACAATGTGTAATTATGAAACAAACACACAATCATATTCTTTCACACACACACACACACACACACACACACACACACACACACACACACACACACACACACACACACACACACACACACACACACACACACAGCACACACACACACACACACACACACACACACACACACACACACACACACACACACACACACACACACACACACAAAGATGACCTCATAGAGAAGGGAGGAGGAGGGGAGGGAGGAGGAGGAGGAGGAGAGAGAGAGGAAATGGAGGAGAGAGAGAATGGAGGAGGAGAAGGGCTGTATGTCTGTCTCTGGTTTCATGTGTGTGTGTGTGTGTGTGTGTGTGTGTGTGTGTGTGTGTGTGTGTGGTGTGTGTGGTGTGTCGTGTTTGATGTCTTGTTAAGTTCTGCTCTGTGTTACTCTTAACTTAAATTTAATTTAGTGTCGTTACACACCACTTCGCACTGAAATCAATTGAACTTGATCCAGTAAGCACATACAAACGTGCCAAATGTCATCCAGTCTGGGATGAATAAAGTACATATTTTTTGTATTTTTATATTCTATATGTACTTTATATTGTATGTGTACTTTATATTTTGATCTCTACGTTCATTCTACTGTCTATAGTACAGCAGAGCCTTCTCCCATTGCCCACTGCACAGGACACACCTGACGAGGAAGTGACATCACGTTGCCATTGACAACCACACAAGTTGTGAAGCTGGAAGAAGTGTGTGTGTGTGTGTGTGTGTGTGTGTGTGTGAGTATGGGTGAGCGAGGAGAGAGAGAGGAGAGAAGAGATAGAGAGAGAGAGAGAGATCAAGCAGTCAGGCAGAGTTTAGGAGGATCATTAACCTGCTGAGTTTTTGGCTTCTTTTCCGAACCTCTGATCAATGGGTGGTTTTTTGTTCTTCGGAGCTAAACTGAGGACATCTTTTCCCATATTTTGCGTCGGGAGGAACTTCTTGCTCGCCAGTGTGACAGCAGCCAGCAGGACATCAGAGAGTTGTCTGAGAGATGGGATGTCATGAAACAAACAGCTCTTCTCAGGTCTCAGGTTCCAACTCAACAGCAAGTGGTGTCTGATGCCTCAGGATTACCTGCTCCTCCTATGATCATACACGTGGATTAAAATACACCGGATGTTGGAACCTTGTTCAGTGTTTGATTGTCGACATTGAACTAACTAACTAAGTAACTAACTCACTAACTAAGGCTTGACGAGACAGAGACAGCGCAGTAGGACAACGTTGCTGGAGCTCTGAACAAGGAAATCAAATTTAGAGACTTAAAGACAAGACCACAAGCTATCTTCATCAGTTGAAGTACATTTTTACGTTTAAACGTTGGACTGCTGGACCGTTGTACTGGACTGATGCGTGTACAGGCCGAGGGAGGCTGGGCTTTGACCACTAGTACTAGCTGTGTGTGTTTGTATGTGTGTGTGTGTGGACCTTGAGGGACCGGGTCAGGACCACTACTACTACTATACTAGCAGTGTTGTGTGTGTGTGGGCCCCTGAGGGCCCGGGGTCAGGGGTCAGGAAGGATGTACAGGCGCAGGGACTATGTGGAGCTGTATGAGAAGGACCAGGCCAAGTGGGCTCTGCTGCGCAACGTCAACACGGTGGTCAAACCCACCATGGGGAGGGGTGTGTGTGGTGTGTGTGTGTGTGTGTGTGTGTGTGTGTGTGTGTGTGTGTGTGTGTGTAGATGTGTTGATTGTGTGTGTGTGTGTTTTGTGTGTGTGTGTGTGTGTGTGTGTGTGTGTGTGTGTGTGTGTGTGTGTGTGTGTGTGTGTGTGTGTGTGTGTGTGTGTGTGTGTGTGTGTGTGTGTGTGTGTGTGTGTGTGAAAAAGAGAAAGAAAGTTGTTTTGTAACATACCATGATGTAATCATTGCATGTGTGGCTTTTTTGTTTGTGTGTGAGAGATTGTGTGTCACATTATGTTTCATAATTCTATGAGGTCATCTTTGTGTGTGTGTGTGTGTGTGTGCGTGTGTGTGTGTGTGTGTGTGTATGGGTTGGAAAGAAAAATTAATGTAAACAATGGTTGTTGTTTCAATAATTAACATGATGTCAAAATCTTAAGGTAAGTATACGTGTCGTTGTGTGTGTGTGTGTGTTGTGTGTGGTTTCTGTGTGT